>JBCJKH010047458.1:3472-41553 GCA_039877255.1 Loriculus beryllinus
TATATTTAATATGAAACTTAAAAAGTAAGGAATACATAAAAGCATCATGATCACCATGTGTAATGTAATTTCTTAAGGGGTACTTACAGTAAGAGGTGTTGGAGGCCTTCCAATACACTTTTAATATTTGGTCATTGTTCACAGTAAAGTTCAGCTCCTGTTTTTTATTACTATTAATAGTAATTATTATTAATTGCTAATTAATAATAATATTAATAGCCCAGGAGTTGGAGTTGATAATCCTTGTGGGTCTCTTCCAACCTGATAAATATTGTTAAACAGATGGTTTGTAATTGTGGAAACTTTCAGCAAAATAAAGGCTGGAAAGTGTGCAGAGTCTTGTTTCCTGGTATCTGCGGTATTTATGACTCCTGGTAGGCTTTTGCATCATACTGATACAGGATTAATACAAAAGCAGCTCTATTCTTAGCTCATATTTAATTCTCTGTATTGAGCTGTGGTACTATGGATTATTTCAACTCCGTGTAGTGTTTCAAGTGTAAGCTAGAGTTTATTGCCAGGTGGCAGGAATGAGGCGTATAAACATTTTATGGACAACAGATGCAGATAAATGGAGGAATTCATCTCATGCAGTATATACTTGTTTGGCTAAGAGATACAGCCTTTAGTAATTTCTTTATGCTGACTAGTACTGGACAATTAAAAGCATATAAATTACCGCAAGAGTAATTACTGCAAAGAAAGAATAATCATAACTTCCTGTGTGTAAAATACAAAGTTGCTTCTCAAAAGCATTATAGTGAAAAATTTTCATGCATGGAAGAGTGAAGACCAACAGGAAAAAAGAAACTCTCGGGTATCCTGGTATCCAGTGACTAAAATTACAGGTAGACCATTTTATTTGTAATTACATTAAAGGGTTATCCCAATTGCATGAGATTTTCAAAATGCTATTATTTTAGGAGTTAAAAAAATATGTAATAGAGATAAAATGCACTTGGCTGTTTGCTACCAGTATATCCTCATTGGCTGTTGAGGGAAAGATAGAAGCTGCAAATTATTTTGCTTGGATATACTTCTCCCTGTAGATATTCTTTGCAGATAAACCAAACCTGATTTAGTCCTTAGATTTATAAAGTAGTTGCAAAGAGCCTAATAATTAGCTCAGTTACAGCTGTCATTCATACTCGGGGCACTGAAGTCCACAGGGCTGTATCGGAGTCAAGAAGAGAATCAAGTCCGTAGAGTACCTCAGTTGTATTGTCTGGTGTTTATTTGTGCTTCCAAGGCTTTTCTTGCTTAAAGAAAGTTTTAAGATTGAGGAAAACTGACGGGCATTATTTGAGAATGGTAAAGATTAAATAATAACATCCTAATACATTTTACTGAAATAAAATGTCATGACATACATTGCAAAGTCATGGGCCTTCTTTTAATGAATAGTACCAGTAATAAAGTTTAAAAATTCAGCATTAAGAACACATTTTCTCTTTAAATGGGATTAATACAATATTTTTGCAACTAGATTGCCTTACATTTAGGTTTTTTTTTAAGAGTTCTGTAAAAACAAACTAAAGTGAAATCCGATAAACCTCGGCCCTGAAATTATTTTTAAACAAAGTTTCGCTGGTGACAGCTTATTTTCTTAAGTAAGCAGATTCCATATGTGGTATTAAGTAAATCATTCTGTGATTTGATAGTGGCTCATACTGGGGTGAGACATCCTGTAATGTAACTATGTCTGAAGTTATTTACTGTTTTTTCTCTGCCAAATTGTGATTGTTTAGTCTGCTAACACTTGTACTAAAGGTTTTTCTGGGTAGTGGTTAGCGGTTGTTTTCAAAGCAAATGTTAAATCTAAGAAGACATTCCTTGGAAAAAAAATTCCTTTTCTGGCAGGGGAACTTGATTTGTGTTCTTGTTCAGTGTTCCTTTACTGTTTTTAGTATGGCTGTTGAAATCTATACCTTATATGATCTCATTGTAGTGCCTGCATTTCATTAATGAGGGACTCTGTTTAGGGCTTGGGGAGTGAAATATTTTTCATATGACACTACCAAATATGAGTGCAGTGCACCAGCTGCAAAAACCACAGACCATCTGATTTTGTGGCTTTTGAGGGTGTGAAAAGTTCAGTTGCTTATACTAGGGCTTATATCTGTGTATTATGCCATATGGAAACGGAACTACTGTAGACTTGGAAGAAAAAAGAGAAGACCAAGTTCTTTAGCCGTGGTTCAAAAAAAGATGAAAAATATATAGCTTGCAATGTGGATGAATTAATAGTATTATATGGGATTAAAATATGTTTGAAAGAATATAATAATGCTTATTGCAAATTTTGCCACATAATGCCATTTTTAAAGGAAGATGACAAATGTGGAATTTGTAAGTTTGTGGTTTTGGTGATTAAATCTTACTGTGTTCCTGAAAGTAGTGGTTTCATGCCTTCTTCATCCATGTAACATGTTATTGATACTTAAATACATTTACATTTCTGTATTGAGATTCCTCTGTCTTTTCCTTGCCTAGAAAGAGAGAAAGCAGTTCTTTAGAGTTTGGGAGGGAATTATCCAGATTATCCACAATGCAAGCTAAAAATACTTTAGGAAATTGTGTTTCAGTCATAACTTGGAAAGTTTTAAAATAGTTGTGATTTGACTAGGTGAAAACATGAATGATCGTACTAGTTGTCACTGTTCTGTGGTTCCTCCTTCTGTAGAATGAACGTATAAGCAACTATCTGCAGATATATGGAGTAATGTTAGACATATTTGGAAGTATTGTGAGCTTGCTATTTTAAATGACTGTGTTAAATCAAAAGAAATCGAAAGGTGTTTTACCAGTCTTAAAATCTATGATAAATTGTCTGTGTGTTCTATAATGGAGTGAGGCTTATTGTCAGTAGAGTGGGCTACAAAAATAATTCCTTTGGTTTTGCATAAAGCCATAACAAGAATAAACACCAGTGTTATGGTTAGGAGTTGATCATCTGGTAGTCACGGTGTCACTATTTCATGTTGCATATGAAGCTAGCGTAGTAGGTAGCTGTTTCAGATTAGTCTGAGGAGTGTGTGTTTCCTGCATGAGATTTCAAAAGAGGAAAAGTTAAAAAGCATTTGAGTTTCCTAATGAAAAAACACCAATCTTTGTTTATAAGCACATCAGCAAGATTTTATTGATACTGTGTCAGCAAGTTTGAGAAGCATTCTGAACCATTCTCTGAAAGCAACAGAGAAGCAAATAGTAAAAACTGTAAACTATTGATGACCAACACACTCCCTTCCCCAGCTTCCTCTGTTTGGGTCGTCCAGTCAAAGAACACAGTAAATTTTGTGACTTACATCCTGAACCAGACAATACTGAATAAAAAGTTCTAAGTAGCAAAAATAATAGGAAGCAGCATGTGCCCAAGTCCTAATCTGAATTTTGCTTGAACAGACAGGCCCAAAAGATGAAGAGTTTTGTAAAATGTCATTCCTTTCTGTGAACAAAGCATAAACACAAAGTAGCGCTAAATCCGTCGTACATGTTATTCACTGTGACTCACCCTTCCAGCGCTATACATAGGCTCTGCCATCACTGAGAAAGTGCTTTTTGTTGACAATAAGCCTCAACAACAGGTTTCTGTGAACCACTGTTGAATACCACTTAACTGCTAGCGACGGAGCAGCTATTCAGAGTGTGGTTATGAAAACCATGACTGAGAATTGATTCCACTCATAATGAGGATCAGATGTAAGAGTAAGTGTATGAGTATTGTAGCAATACATATTGCCAACAGAGAAAGGAAGAAAACAGAAAAGAAATCTTTCAGCTCTTGTGGTGTCAGTTAGAAAATTTTGTGATATTGAAATAGTTTCATAAAATCACAAGTTGGCTACCTTGAATTTTGATATTTGGCTTTTATGTACTAGAAGGGCTTTTCAAATATATATTCTTTTGGGCTCTGAACCTTTTAGGTTTCAGGCTTTTATACTTTTAATTTGCACCCATGAGAACTGTAAATTTATATTTCACAGAAAAAAGGAGGGGCAGAATTCTTGTAAAATTTCTAGATTCAAACAGTTGAAGCTTTAAGGAAAATGGCAAGCATTGTGAAATTTCAAATAAAGCCCAAAGTTATGCATGAAAAGTAAAATCAGTTTATGTCCACCAATGGGTGAAAAGGTCTTGCTGTTGAAATTGATTGGAGTCTTTTGCTCCTGAGTTCATTGAAGCCTGAGTTTTATTCTGTTCATAATCCTTTTACTGGTATATCCAGAAGTAGTCTGCTTGTCTTGTGTTTCTGAATCTGCACCTCTGCATGGGACTGTCTTCCATTTGCTCAGTGGTGAGTCCATTTAGAGACAGGGCTGTCAAACTAATCCTCAAAGAGGCAGCACAGTTGTTATAAAATTATCTTTTCTTTTCACATTTTGAAGCTAAGGAAGTTGAAGTTCATTGATCAGGACTCAAAGCCATCAAAGTTTGTGAGATGTAGAAGGTTAAAACAAGGTATTTGTAATAGAAATGTAATTATAATTGGTACTTAAAATGGCTGATTAGTCTTACCTTGATGACAACCTGGTATGATGGTGGTGTGGATTTTGCAGCTAAGGATTATTTTGTTAGTTATTTGTGTCTATACTACTACTCAGTGTAACTTTCACCCCAAATTGGATATTTACAAAGTCAAAAAATATGCAGGAATTTTGATCTGTTGCAGTCTAAGAGAATTGATAAATTTGAATCAGAATTAAAACAACTTTGCATTTACCTAGCCCTTAGGAGTAACATGGAAAACTAAAATGTTCACGTAAATACTTTTGTAAAAGGGGTATAATACCGCAACAGTTTATTCAGCAGGTTTGAATTGATACAAGTAATGAATTTTAAGTTTTCCATACCATCATTTTAATTAAAAGTCAAGTAATTAAATTATGAATAGTAATTTGGGGGGGTTACCTTTTAAAAATATAATGTTTTCAATGTACTACACTTATGTTTTGTAGATGCTAAATATTAGGAAAAATAAATACACAAAAAAAAAACCCCAACCTTGGACATCAGAAAAAAATCATTGCAGGAATTTATTTTTCATTTTTAGTAAAGCTTGAAGAACATCACAGCCCTCTTTTGAAATCAGTAGCAATTCTTTTTAGCTTTGGTTAAAAAAGTTAACCATTTCATTACAAGCACTTTAACATGTCTTTCATTTTATTGGTTAAAAAAAGATATGAAGGAAAACTAAGGCAGCTAGGAACCTTGTTTGCAACATTAATCATAAATAACCTTTACAATAGAGTAGGTAATGCTCATATAATTCCCAAATTCTTCATTCTGTTTTGGAATGATTAAATGGTAGTATTAGGAGTCTCCAAGTAAATTTCAGCAATTTGAATTCACTTTATTACACGCTTTTCCAAATTAAAACAAAAAAATGAAATAGCAGGTTTACTGAGTTCAAGTTAGTATTTCATAGGTGCAAATCAGACTAAAAATGTACTTGTGGAATTAATTGCTTTCCCTCAAATAAATTGCAACATTAATAACACATTAACTTCTGGATAACCTTATTTTTGTGATCACCTTAATGTAAGCTGTTTTGTTCTGTGATCAGATCCTCTTTCCTTTCATTATGCATCCCAAGTTCGTTTTGGGAGAATAAAACAAAGGTGAATTTATCAAGATCATTGCCTGTTTACAGTATCCACTTTGGTATAATTTCAGGTAATATTGCAATTACTGGTTTAATTTTAGTTTGAATGAGGAGTGCACTTTTGAGGCACATTTCCCAATCATCCCTGCTACTATGTCTTGGCTTGTGTAGTTTGGATGTCTTTAGATAAAAGTAAAGTGAAAGATGCTGTCCAAGAGCATCAGTTGGTCTCCATAATCTAGAGAACATTCAAGATACTGAACTAGACTGAAGTGAAATCCACCAGTGGATACATAAAGTGGATGATGGACCTGCAGTATGGGTTGTACTGGTCTGCTGTTGTTGCTTTGTCTACTTTGATAACATGGATTGACATAATTCATGAAAATCTCAGTGATTGCTTTATTATGGAGACTCTCCTCTGGTATATTAATGTAATAACAGAAGCTTTTCTTTCAAACTAAATAATACATTTATTGCAAGTAACCCTGCTTTTACAGATCTGTGTTAAGGTTATAAAATAATACTCAAAAATGTGGGAATGTAGTTAATGCAGTCCTGGCTTGTACTTTTGCATGTACAAGCTTCTGATTCAGCCACCTTATATATAATTTTGCAGGTCTCCATGCTTCATTCAGTTTCCCCAGTGTTTAGTGACCATTTAATAGGTAGCTATTCAGTATTTAGTTCAATATCAAAAACATTTGACAGTTTTCCTTTGTTTGTGGGAAATCATTTGAGCTATTGAGGTCAGCTTTTCTACATTACCATTTGCTGTAGATTGTGAATGCTTTCTAACATCTCCAGAATCATTTTTGTGATCACTTGAGAGATGTGTTGGTATTATTTGTGTTCTGTGGCTGGCAAACTAAGGACAGAGGCATCTCTGATCAGTTTTTTTTTCTTTCTGTTTCTGGGTATTGAGTGTTACAAAAAGTTTGTCCAGAACATCATTTCCATTGATGTGCTGTCATGTCAAGCTCAGCAGGTTGATGATTAGACCTATCAGAAAGGAAAGCATAATTCTATATCAGTCTGAGGAAAAAAAAAAGTTTAACACTTGTTTAGTATCACACTAAAACTCTCTGATAAAGGTGAAGTTAGTCCAGTACTCCAGAATGTCACTGAATTTACTTCAGTATGTGTGCTGCTATGCAGGAGCAGGTGGGTGCACAGGGACAACTCAGAGATCCATCCCTCCTTGTAGTCAACAGTATACGGGAGGGAAGAGAAAATGAACGTGTCAAACAGGTAGAGTATCATCACAATTCAGAGGCTTCCTGAGCCAGAGGAGATGCTTAATTTCAACTTAAATTGATGATCTTTTTCCTCTATGATTTTTTCCTGGATGTTGGTTTTGGTTTTCCTTTGGTTTGTTTGTTTGTTTGTTTTTAACTGATCTGTAGTATCCAAAGTGTTTTACATCAGGGAAATACATGGCTGAATTTCTTTTCTGTAAAGAACCATCTGCTTTGTTGTTCTTTGAACCCAACATCGTCATCATTTGATACCATCTTACATTCATACGAGAACAGTGGACAGTCTTCCCTTGTGTATCTTTTCCTTGTGATGGTTTTGTTTACTTCTCTCAGTCCTTTCTTCCTCAGACTAATGAGTAGTAGTCAAATAAGTCAAAACTGTTGCATTTGATCATATTTGCTGGCCTTTTTACACACATTTTATTGGTTTTATCATATCCTTGGAATTGGGGCATGGAGAGTCCACACAGATACAGGAGGCAGATTCATTGTATCTGGTGTATTAATGATTTCTGTTCTTTTGATCTCTTTTCTAACTTTTGGTAATAATAGATTTGCTTTTTTGATCACAGTTTTAACATGTTGGTTTTGTTCAACTCTCATTTATAACCCGAGACCTGACTCTGCAGTGGTGATTGGTCATACATGTCTGTTAACCATATTGATGAAGTTGGGATAACATTTTACATCAGCATACCACCTTACGTTTATCTCTGTTGAGTATTGTACACTACTTTCTTGTCCAGGTCCTCTTAAGTCCTGCAATTTCTGACACTTGGCCTTATCCTAAAATCATAATTAACTCAATAAAACCAGTTTTACTCATTTTCAGTTTTCTTATTTTGCATCTTTTATACAATGATTTATCTATGCCATGATTTTTTCTTTTATTCTATGGAAGGCACATTTCTTTGTGCCTTGGTAAAGGTTGCTTTAATGCGGTTTGAAAGTACATCAGTGATACACCTGATGAGTGAATGGGCATTTTCTTCAGGCTGAGCTGGGATGCTGTGTGGCCTTCCATAATTTGAGTTGAATAGATTTTCCCTTTACTATAACTATGTGATCTTTAAGGTCTCTCCCAAACCAAACCATTCTGTGATCCTTAATTAAGATCAAAGAGTCCAAAATACTTATTTCATGCATCTGAGCATCTGTAGATGTAGGTTTTTAGAATTTAATCAAACTTAAGTAGATTTTCACATTTGCATGGATTTTCCTTTTAGAAGAGCCAACTTGTTGGGTATTATGGTATTATGTGAACTTGATGCATATATTTATATAAAATGATGCTTAGAGCTTTTGGCTTTTAAATGGAGTTGGAGCCTACTTCCCCAAAAATTCTTAGCAGTCATGGATGAACTAAAATTTCATAATGTTCCAGTTGAACTGAAATCAGTTATTTTGCTGACAGAATTAAAACAAATACTGAGTTTGAACTCAGTTAGAAATGTTTTCCTTGAACCTCAAATGTCTTAATTTTCTTTCTGTCAAAATCCTGAAAAATATAAATTAATTGGTGCACTCCATATTTAGGGGTGAATAGGAATTATTAACTAACTTAACTGAGATACACAGACTTTTGTCTGTCTAGGAATTACCTCTTTTTGCCAGATAGCGTGACTGAACAGCAGACCTCCTTGTGTCTGTTCCCATTTGAAATATAAAATAGCTTTTGAACTCTGCTAAGTTAATACGTAGCTATTTTGACTTTTCTTTTTAGACAGATGAGAATAGGAAAAATACTACTTTATGTATCTGTTAAACTTAAGCATACAAAGGACAGTTAAACAAATGAACAGTGAATGCATTAATAAAAACTAATTAGATAACAAAAAACACATTAAAAAAAAGATACTTGGTCAGATATCATTCAGATGGATTTCAGAATGAGGGCAATTCGTCAGAAACAGTGTGAAAACTGGCTTCATGAATCTTAAGACAGAATTCATCACTACCTGACCATAGTGTAGATGCCTAAATTTGAGAACATCATCTAAACACTCATTGTAGTCAATGGAAAGAATCAGACATTTATAAAGAAGGGCTCATCTCATCCTGAGACAGATGTCTAAACTGGTTTGGGTGACTCAGGGTATAAAAGATTTGATAGCTGTTTGAGCTAAAGTATGACATGGCTGCCTACATTATGTCTGAAATGACAACTGTCACCACCTAAAGCACAGAGAATAAAATTACTTTCTTTTAAAGAGTTTTTTTTCTTACTAAGCACTTTTTTCATCTTGTAACTCTCATGAACATAGATGGTATATTCTGATTTGGTTTGGAAATTTAACTTGTTTGCATACTTTATCTACACAAAACATAACACTGATCATTGCTTTAAAATAGACATACAGGTTCTTAAATAACTTAGCTTTAGATCTTTACTGTTGAATTAGAGCTGTTTTTCATATCTAATTAAAAATCAAAATGGAAAAAAGTACATAGATTCATAGTGGCATATAGGTGGGGTATATTAATTGAGCTAATTTGTCTGAAATACTAGGTTAATCGTATTTGTTATGCTTGTAATGCTTGTAAATCAGAAAATAATTGCTTAATTGTAGATTACGTATTGATTAAAGCTCACATGTGATTTCAGAGGATGACTATATTTAGGTTTGCATACCCTTCTCCTGAGAAAAATGTTCATTTCTTCTAGACTTTGAAATGAGTGTTTTCAGCAGATGTTTACAGCATGGTGACTTAGAACTTTAAGTAATAATTTTTATTTGAAAATGCATTACATATTCTTTTACTGTTTTTCTCTCAGATGTTTTCAGAAGTTACTCACAAAGTATGAACAAATGGTACTTTGTAATGCGAGTGTGTCGATTCACAATAAATGCAAGCCTTTTTGATTATCTGCTCTTTAGAATGAACTGGAAACTGCCAAAATGACAGCTTTGAAACAAATCTTTTGCTTTTGGTAGCCTAGCAAGGAAAACAAAAATCACTATTAAATTCAGATTCCTTTTTGAATGTTATGCTGGTTGTTTTTTAAAGTGTACATTGATGTTAAACAATGCCATATTACATACCTCAGAAGCCTGAATGTTGTATTTGATTTGCATTATGGTTAAATCCAAGGTTCTTAACAAATTTTATCTCTTCACAAAGGGACAATTTTGTAGTGATTGACAATTTCATCCTGCTTGAAGAACAGAATAAAGAACACAAAAACCCCTTCTTCATATGAAGTTTTTGGTTAGCAGCTAGGAGTACAATACCTGTGTTATTGCTAAATAATGGAAGTGCAACTGTCAGTCCATAAAATCTCATCTACAAAAAAAAGTAAATTCAGAGCCAAATCCAGTTCTCTGATTTAGAAATGAAATCTCTGACAGTACATGATTTCTGATGATTAACGTCATGCTTAGAGTGAGTGATGGTACTCTTTTCAGATAATTGATTAGGAATTACATTGATTTAATGCTGTGATGTTCCTAATTAATAATTTATGTAATGATACAAGACTAACTAGGGAACTTAATCAGGGAAAATCCATAACAATATTGTCCAAATCAGAATGTGTCAGTAGTAGACACTGAATGGAAGCATTGGGAGTCCCAGGTAGTGTGAAAGAGTGTGTTTTGATTATGCTGGAATAAATAGGCTGTTGGGAACACAGGATCGTGGAGGACATTGCTTGAGAGTAACCAGTAGAACAACAGACAGACTAAAATATACTTTATGCTTTTTGTCTTACAGTTAAAGGTTTTGGAAGTCATTGCTTATAGCTGGCTTAATATAACACTTAGTTTTGTGCCTCAGTTTTAGCTACTCTGAGATTTTGTTTTCCGGTCTCACAAACATTTGCAGTTACATTCTCAGTTTTTATTGTTATAATATGGTACAAATTCTGGTAGGACATGTATGGCAGATGGGGATCAGTGACCAATGGAAATTTGAAATTTTCCTTAATGGAGTGGTGAAAATCAAACTCGGTAATCTCTTGAGTAATTGTAAGTACATTGAGGCAATACTGATTTAAAAGTGTTACATTTTTTGTTAAAATATTACATGCTTTTTCTTTGATAAATGGTGAACTGGTTCAGTTTCACCTCCTAAGTTACCTTTAACCATGTTAGTGTTTCTACTTCAGCTGTTTTTTCTAAACTTGCTGCTTCTCTTTTTATATCAACCTTTGTTACAGTGCTTCTAGCTCATCCCTTTCATTCTCAGGTATACTTTTTAAACATTAAATTCTTAAAATGAAGCATTTTGTATTTATTTTGTATCATAATTCCAGAGGACATTGGAAAAGGATTAGTAATGCACGGAAAGTAAGTTAAATTTTATTTAGAATTCTTTCAAGTAAAACCCCTTCATCTTTATTGGATATGTAAGAAAAATCTATTCCAAATCTGTCACAAAAATTACTTGCTTGTAAAGCTGTTGTGTAACAAACACTATTATATTTTCTTAATTGTTTAGAGTAACTGATAGGTTTAAAGTGATTCTTATATGCATCTTGCAATACTTTGAAAAAAAGATCTTCTCCATTCTCACCATTCTCAGCTTTTTCATTTAGCTGTTCATATGCACCAGCTGAACTAGTAAGGATCTGAACTGGAATGAAAGTTTTTTACCCTTCCTGAAAGATGCCTGGTTTGAAAACGTGATTAACACTTCAGTTAAATCTGGTACTAATTTTATATTTGGTGATTGCCAGTGGATTGCTGGTTGGATTTTTTTTTTTCCTCTAAAACTTTACTGTTAATACTGCTTTTGTTAAATTTATGTAAATGTCATGTAGTGAGTCCGTACTTAAAAATAAGCTATTTTAATTCCAATGAAATTTTAAATCTATTTTAAATGCTTCTTATTTGAATTTTAAATTTGAGTTTAGTAAAATACATTATTCTTCTTGTTGTCATTGTTAGATTGTTCGTCACTGTAGATTTGGTTCTTATTAGGAAGATAAATTTATACGTAGTTAGAGATGGTCGTAAATAAACATGCATTTCCCTGTTGAGAGCTCTAGACTTAATGGTTTCTGTAAACCTGTAACACTTCTTATTTAAAACCTTTTGTTAATAAAAGAAAAGAGTTTTGAAAAACTCTACAGATCTGCAGGGAATTATCCTCTGTTCTTGTCTGGAATTTTTATATGGAGCTCTCATAGCTGGCATGATGCAGTTGGTGAGCAATCTACACCATTCACAGAAAAAAGACAAAATTCACAAGTATTTAAAATACCTTCTAAATAATTGCAGATGCCAATTTTGTGTGGTTAATTTGGTATTATTCAACTTCTCTTCAAATAAGTGTAACAGTGTTTTAAGACAGAGATTATCTGTATACACAGAAAGGATTTTGAAAAGGAATTTGAAGTACAGGTTTTGTTTGGCAGAAAAGAGGAAAGGTTTAGTCAGTGAGAATATGAGAATGTGTTTATGTGTATTCAGTTTAAAATCTGTCTGTCCTAATCAGCATCTGCCACAAATCTAACAATTGACTGTTTTTGTCACTTCTGAGGAGATTCGGGGTAGTGGGAGGTGGGACTGAATTGCCAAATCTCGTACAAGTTGTATAATAGGGTTCAGTAGAGTCTAAACCAAGATTTTGTGTGTGATCTGATTGTGGTATTTGGAATGAAATATTTAGGAACTGAAAAGCATTTTTATTAGCCTACTAAACCAATTAATCTTTAGTAGGGAAAAATAAAGAAGTTATTTTTTAGATTGATTTATTAACCAATATGTCAATATGATACCCAAGCTGAATTTATACTTGGTATCTACTATTCTTTTAGTCTCATAGGCAGTACATGGGTATTGAGCAGCAGATCAGCATGTCTTGTGGAAGTCTTCAGAGTATGTGCTTGCTCTTAGCTGTCTGGTTGTTAGTTGAGGCAGAAGAGAACTGAGGGAAGGGAATAGAAAGAATAGGAAAAGAGAAGGAATAAGTGAAGAGGGGAGGAACTTAAAATAAGTGGAGTAAAAAGGGAGGAGAAGCAATACATCTTGCATGAGGACATTTCAAGACACTGTTTCTGAAGAAACCTGAGCTTTGCTGGTTCTGCTTCTCACAGACAAATTTGGTAATTTCATGACAAAATCTAGCACTTTCTCTATGCTGTAGCTCTGTTAGAATGTTAATCAGATAAATAGCAAATGTGATTTTTCTTTATATTTCTCAGATAGTTCTGTCTGTCTATATGGTTATATATATATATCCCTAGCATATTATGGTAAGTATTCAGGATTAAATTCTTCTGTTGCTAAAAGGAGACAGCCCTGTGTTTTCTTTAGGTTTTCTTACCATTTGCCTGTCCATCTTTCTGAACACATTAAAACTAAGTTTTTCTTTCCATCATAGTATAATATGGTCTTTGGAAAATAAGATTTCTTCTGAAGGTGCACTAATAAGTATGTGTGTAAAAATTCTTCAGAACCTGTGTTGCCTTTCTGAGCTTCAATAATGCAGCTAGGCAGCCAGTGTCCTTAGGGCACAGCTGGGCTGTAATAAATGGGGCAGTCCAATCGTGTTATGGTTGCTGCTTTAAACTACTTTAGAAGTGAAAAACCTTCATTCTTAAGTACAGAGAAACAAGTGATACAGTGTAGTACAGTCGAGCTTCGCAGGTTCACTGCTTTCAGCACTGCCTCTTGTGGAGAAACCCACAAGATGTAATTCTTAAGTAGCTACAAATGATTCCTTTTGTTTGTGTTACTAACTTCTTCCTGTCCTCAAGAACTTCTGGCACATGCATGTCAGGTCGCTTTTCTCCCCTGCCTTTTGTGGGTTGCTGTGTGTCAAGACTGGTAATACAGTCCTACTAATTTACTTGGACTCGTGGCATAGCGTGGGTCTCAGAACCTCCTGGTAGTATTTGTGTATTCATCGACAGTATAACTTGTACTTGGCATGTGATAATATCTTTTAGAAAGATATCGAATTGTTTTGTAAAGAATTGGAAAGCTAGACAATCTACCATATCTGTCAACAGTTGATGCTAATATCTTATTTATTTTCATTGTTTAGAAATAAAGAAATAAGACTTTTAGATGAACAGAGCCAAGTAATAGATTTCTACCACGGGAAGAAAAAAAGGCCTTTTTTTTTTTTTTTTTTTTTTTTTTTTTTTTTTTTTTCTAAACAGGTCTGTACTCTTAGATACCTCTTGCCTTACAGATATTTACAGTTGTTATCTCTTAATGCTTTGTTATATAAATGAACTGGATTATAGTTTTAATATTTCTGTTTGAGAGGAACATTTTAGCTGTGTGATGCTCAGATGAGTTATACTGAGAAAGATGGGCCCGTTTGATTGATATTTCTCATTGTATTGATGCTGAGGTTATCTGAAAAAAATTATTCTCTGATTTTCAGTGGTAGTAATAAATTTGGGACAATAAAAGTTCTTCAGAGAACCTACATTGTCTGACAATTTGCCACTTAGAGTTTTCAAGATCTGTGTATTTAAACAGTTTTAATCCATGTAATGTAGAGTATTGATTTTGTATGGTACTTGAAAATGTCATGCAAGATTAAATCTTATAGCAGTCTAAGTGTACTATGACAATACAAGTTAATGTTATTAGCCAAACTTGTTATAGCATAAAAAATGGTATCGAGTTTAGTTGACAAGACTTACAAGTGAATGAATTATGCTAGCATTTCTTAATTATTTGCTGTTCAACCTTTCCAGAATTTATACTAGCTTGATGTCAGCCTGCCTGTAGTTTCTCAGGTTTGATCTTCTTAAACACATATACCACAGTGAGTTTTTGCAGTTTTCTTGGTTTTGTAGAGTACTCCAAGATTTGTTAAAAACACATTAATGTTTCAGTGAATTCCTTTTGCTTTAATTGTTCTCCAATGGCTTTAGTACTTTTGGGGTGGAAGTTACCTCTCTGGATTTTAATAAACATCCTCCTTTTCCCAAATTGAGATTTGCTAAATACTTCTTTCCCAGTTACATAATTAGCAATTGGTTGTTATTTTCTTAAGCCCTATGGTTGTGGATTTTTGACACCTTTTGGTTTTCCTTTTACTCATACAGCTTTTTGTGGTGGGTTGACCATGGGTGGTCACCAGGTGCCCACCAAAGCTGCTTTATCACTCCCCTCCTCAGCTGCACAGAGGAACGGAAATACAGAAAAACACTCATGGGTTGAGATAAGGACAGTGAGAGATCACTCGCCTGTTGCCATCATGGGCAAAACAGACTCAACTTGGAGAATTTACCAACCAAAATCAGAGCAGAATACTGAGAAACAAAATCGATACTTAAAATACACCATCCCCCCATCCCTCCCTTCCTCCTGCGCTCAACTTCACTCCTGGTTTTCTTTAGCTCCTGTCTCCCAGCAGTGCAGGGACAGAGGGAATGGGGGTTGTGGTCAGTTCGTCACATGTCTCTGCTGCTCCTTCCTCCTCAGTAGAAAGACTCCTCACACTCTTCCCTTGCTCCAGCACGGGCTTCCCACAGATCACAGCATCCTTTGGGCATCCCCTGCATCCATGTGCTCCACCATGGACCTCCATGTGCTGCAGGCGCACAGCTGCCTCACCATGGTCTGCACCACGGGCTGCAGGGGAGTCTGTGTTCCAGGACCTGCAGCATGTCCTCTCTCCTTCTGCACTGACCTGGGTGTCTGTAGGGCTGTTTCTCTCACATATTCTCACTCCTCTCTGCAGCTGGTGTTGCACAGCAACTTTTGCCCCTTCTTAAACATGTTATCACAGAGGTGCTACTGCCATGGTTCATGGCTTTGGCCAGTGACGGGTCTGTCCTGGAGTCAGTTGCATTGGCTCCACTGGACATGAGGGAAGCTTCCAGCAGCTTCTCACAGAAACCACCCCTGTGGCCTCCTACTACCAAAACCTTGCCATGCAAAGCCAGTATGCTTTCTTTGCTAATGATTTCCACTTTAGGGATCTGGCTGGCCTCTAGCACAAAAACTGCACTTGCAGCATTACTAATGGACCTTTGTTTCCTGCTTAGAGATCAGATATGAAGTGTTTTCTGTATGTAATGAACATATCCAGCTTTAATATGCTGTCTTGTTGGGTTGTGAATGCTCCATCCCTGGCAGTGTTCAAGGCCGGGTAGGACAGAGTCTTGGGTGCCATGGTTTAGTGTGAGGTGTCCCTGCTTATGGCAGGGGGGTTGGAACTAGATGATCTTAAGGTCCTTTCCAACCCTAACTATTCTATGATTCTAAAATTCACAGTAAGAAAGGGATTGCTGCTGCTGGGAGTATATAGGGCATGCTCTAAAACACAGAAACCCTCTTAACTCCGTGCTTAGGAATCCTGACAGGTGAAGAGCTACTGGTCTCACTGGTCTCTCTTTCCTGTCAGCTTTCCAAGAGGATGCTGAGGAGCCAATGGCTGAAGTGTCAGGAAATAAGGTAGGTCTCTGATGTCTGGAGCTTCACTAGATCATGCTGTTTCTTCTTGGTATTTCATTGTAAAGTCAGCCTTGGCATCTGATGAAAATAAAGCTCCTAAATCACATATACAGGTGTGCTTTTGTAGAACTATTCAAGGAAATACAGCACTCAGAGGCACAGTAAATAATAATCTGCTCCCTTTTGGTGCACAGGAGAAGAAATTCACTTCAGACAGTCTCTGGCTTAAGTCAATTTCCTAAAAGGTGTTCCTGAACAGAAAATCATACAAAGTTTGTACAGCAGAAAATCATACCCCTTTATAGGAACAAAGTTTGTAAGAGAAAGTTTTGTGAAGGTGGTTAGACAGTGACATAGAGGCAGAAAGGCATCTAGAGAGGTTTTCATGATATCTAGAGAGGTTTTCAAGAGATTCTTATTGTGTAATTTTCATTTTATAAGGAGTTAGAGAAACTGGGCACTTATTGAAGTCTCAGCAGATGCCTTTTTGTGTCTTAAGGGACCTTTGTAATCCTAGCCCTGCAGTGCTGGGGACATTTCATTCCATTCTGCTTTGTCCACTTGCAGTTTTGCTGTTGCACTGAACTAAATGATCTTTCTGGAGCCAACTGTGCTGCTTTAGCATGAGGTGCAGGAGGGCAAGTGTCTTTCTTAAAGATATGCTTCACACAAATTACATCTGTGGCTTAAATGCACATCCAGGCACCACTCAACACCCAAGTTCCTGTACCATCATTTCTAACCCACCCTGAATTTGCCCTTTTCATAACTGATTGAATAAAAAGGCAAAACAAATGTAACCCTTCAGGCTTTCAAGATTCTTTAAGGCTAAAATTGCTTGGGCGGTTTCCTCTGCAAGAATGAATCTCAAATCTAAACTAAACGATGGGTTTCCTTTGATCTTGAGTTTTGTTTGAGGCATTCTGATTCAACCCCACAAAGTGACTGAGGCTTAAAGGGGATTCCTCTAAACAGTCATCATAGCCTCTTCATTCCAGCACTAAGTGACTGAATGTGAAATGGTACAGAATCGTATAATTGCAGCCAGACATTATAAGCAACAATTATCTGTAGTCTGTCACAATGCTCCTGCTGTAATCTCATGCCTCACTGTAGACATGCTGTCTACTTCACCTTCCTCATACCAGAAGCTGTCTGTGGTAGTAAACTGCTCTGAAGCCTCTCTTTTCCTGTGTATTAACATGATTACCTAGGTAAACTTGCTTCATATTTAGCCTGCCTGGATAGCTGAGTGAACAGAAATGTTAATACTGGCGTCGTGTTTGCCATAATTAATCCAGTCTTTCCTTCGGTATTTGCCCTTGGTTTGCAGTTTTCTCTGGAATCCTGCAAAGATGTCTGTCCTATACTAAGTGCATGAATGAAGTCCTGATGATTATTATTCAGTATGACAGTGGGATGGCTGATAAAATAAATGAGGAGAATAAATAGCAGAATTAGTTTTTAATTTCTTTTTCCCTTGGTTGCTCTCACTGTGTGTTTGAAGAGGCATGAAATTATGGTAGCTCTCCTACATTAAAGTTTGCCAGGAATTCACATGGATTCACTTGCAGAAGGATGATCTCACAAGATCTGTTACAAAGAGAGGAAGAAGGAAGACAGGAAATTCAGAAGCAAAACTGAAAAATGGCCTTGAGTGTTTTTTTTCTAAGGCTTCATGTCAAAGTAGCAGCATGCTAGTCATGTTTGTAGCATGTAAGACTTTGATACCACTCTTTTCATTAAATTCCATGTTTTGCCTGTGCAAATCCCACAGTGTTCACAGTCTTATAGGTATGACATGAATTGTGGATGTATTTATCACTTCCTATAATCACACACTCAGAGGTTTGCATTTATCTACATTGGTAATATCTTCTCTCTAAAGACATTCTGAATCACACAGGGCCAGGAAGTTTTCAGTCCTTATCTTAATATGATAGACATTTAACAGATACTCTGTTCATCAAACTAGGCTGAGCTGATTCACAAATGACCAAGTTGCTATAGTCCACAGGGCAGACTGGTCTTGCATACATGTACCTGTTCATCTGATATTGTGCTCCCTTGAATGCTGGTCTGATGTCTGACTCTAAGCAGCCAGTGTTGCTCTTGTGCAGGTCTCACATGCATAAATCATTGCTCACTTTATTTTCTAATATGAACGATTGATAAATATTTTAGTAATGTATATTGTGTTTTAGTAATTGGTGCATCTGAAATGTAAAACTTCCCTGCCAGGTTTTACATCTGTGATTTTATACCAGTTTCTTTTCCACAGAATTCAAATGTACCATTTTTGTTTAATCTTATCCCGAAAAGGCACCAGCAGTTTTATCAGGTATATTCTAGTTTGTTTGAGAGAAAAAAACCCTTGATAACTTTACAGATCTTTCTTACTAGAATGTTCCATCTCTTTTTGGCGAGCTTGTTTGGATAATGGATTTTTACATTAGCTGGCTCTTAGGAGTTATTTGAATAATCCATATAATGCAATCTTTATTTTTTTTTTTTTTTAAGTAGGTGTAGCAGTTTGTAAAACCAGGACTAAAACCACTGTTTCTTTGTACACTAAATGGCTGAAATTTAGTCACTTTCAGTCAAAACTGCCCTGGCCTAAAATCCCATCTAATTACTTTATTCTGAGTCTCTTATGCTAGCATGTGCTTAGTATATGGATCGAACAGACTATGCTATCTTCTTTGGCCCTGCTTTATGCAGCTACAGATCAAACTTTCTCCATCATTAAGTCTTTTCTCATGATTATATATAATATTCATGTTCATGGGAGAGATGTGTTCACACTGAGAAGAGCACTTTTAAAATGTAGCTAAAAGTAAAATAACCCAAACCAATTTGTTGTCAGGGTTAGAATCTGGTTTATAAACTTCATAGCTTACTTTCCTCTTCTTGATTTAACAAAACATACCAAGCCTCAATTCAGATTGGCTGCATTGTTTAGCAATAATATGCCCCTTGATTTTAAGCCAAATATAGCTTGTATTTCTTGTGCAGAGATTTGCAACGAAAAAAAGAGACTTCCAAACACTTAAGCAGAAATTAATTTAGACCTGGAGCTGAGCTTTGTCACAGTGAAATGGTTGGTAGTTTTACAGTGACTTCTGTGGAAGCATTATCATGCCCTAACGTTTTTATTCAACTGTTCCCATCAACATTTGTGCTTAGAAATCCATGCTGCTCTCCATTGCCATCTTCTGTCCTAGGTCTTTGAACTCTTAAACCTAAAATGTTTATTGATAGCCTGTAAATTCTTGAACTAACAGGAGGCTTTGCTAACACAACAGTAGACGTGTGGTTGAGGGGTAACAGCATGTGCTAAGTTTCATCATGACATGGAAAGGAGATGCAGTTGAGGTGTGTACCCATACCTGCAAGCTCAGCAGGATGCACACAGACACTGAATTGCATGAGTAGTAAGTGCAGAGGAATTGATTCTTTTTTTTCATTTTTGAGAAAAATATTTTGATTTCTCCAGATTACAGTAAAAGACAGCAGAAAAATGGAAAATACATGCCCCATATTTGCTGTCCCATGATAGATCTTGCAGGAAGGTGCAATGGAGGGTGCGTGATGACAGGCTTTGGCTGTATGTCGCTTCCCTTAGCACACGCGAGCTGATAGAGCAGAGGAGCAGCTCTGTGAGAGGAGCCCTGGTAGCCAGTGATTGCAATGAGCCTCTAAAAACCACCATCAGTGAACAAGGGCTTGCAAAATCTAAATAAATATATTAATGTTGGTGTTGTTTAATGGTGAGGGGATGTGAGAGGTGGGAACTGCAGGAGATGCCTACCTGCTTGGTGTGAAACTGCACCTTCTGGCAGCAGTCAGAGGAAGATGCGTCCTGTGTGACACATGTGGGCTAAGCAATGCATCTACTATGGAGGTATGCCAGTGTATGCCTGTATGAGTTTTCAAAAGAGAGTGTATTTGGTCAGATTCCAGTAAGTTTGCTCATTTGTTGTAAAAATAGTAAAAATTGTCTTTTAAGGTCTAAGTTATGTGTTCTCTCTTCCTCCTTTCAGTTCGGGAGCTAGTACATATGCACTGCTTACATTTTAGAGATGTGTTTGGTCTCATTTTTGTGGCACTGACAAATGCTTTTTTAGTTAATAAGAAAAAAATGTTGATTCGCAAAGGAGAAGAAACATTTTTTGGGGTGATTTGCAGCCAGCATCTCTTCCAGGACAATAGTTACTAAAAAAAACCCCATTTTGCCAGTGACTTGGCATTAGCTTCTCCTAAAAAAGATTTAACTATGATTTCTGGGCCTGAGAGGCCAGTCCTAAATTCCACAGTAGTTGAATGCATGTGTTTACTATTACTTTGTCCCATGTTTGTTTAACTATATCTGTTAATATTACATTACAAGACCACTCCAGGTCCATTTTATTTGGGTTTTGCTATAGTTTATTTTTGCACATGTTCCATTCTTAACGAGCCTCTGAGTACTTTGTTATGTATATTGCACCATGTAATTATTAATTTATGTTTATTTTTCCTGCCTGTTTCCATGTATGTTCAGCATGTATACACAAATTCCAACCGTTTACTGGAGCAATAAAGGAGATTATGTTGCTGATTATGTTAAGCATTATTCTGAATGCTATTTTAAAGAGGCGTACAGAACTTCATCCCTAGTTCTCTCTATGACTTCCAGATGCAGTCCTCATGATCAGTAAGCTTGTTTCCTTCATCTAGTTGTAGTTTCCCAGCTTGTCCTTATTTGCATTTCTTTTCCTTTGGAATCAATCTGTCTATTGATTCTTCTGCATCTTAGTCACATGTTTTTATCCAGGTTCTCCAGCAACACACTGAGAGCCACAAACACAGCTGCTTGAAGGTTAAGGGTCCATACTGACCCATAGGAACTGGCCTTTATAGGACAGTTATAGCTTTTGCTTTTATAAAGATGGCTTTGATTGTGCTACTCATATGCAATGTTCTGTACCAAATAAGAGCTGTGACAGGAGATAGGATATGCTCAGGGAGGTTGGTGTCCTCACTGCTAACTCCTCCATAGCTCCTCAGAAGTGAGTTTGTGTGAATTCAGATTCATTAGAAGTTCTGAACTTCTGCATGCCTACATGGGAATGTCAAAAGGCATGTTCTGGATTGAGGCCTTATTTCTTGGTGAGTTTCTAGCTCAATCAGAGCTGTTGTTTCACAGCAAAAGCAGATGCAGACTGTCACCCCTCATGGTAACTTAGTACTGTCCAGGCCAGCAGTGGCTCAAGCAGTTGCTTGCAGCTTGGCTCTCACAGTCTCCTGGGCCAGCCTGCCTTCCACAACAAATAGAAACCATCTCACAAGGGGCTCATCTGAGCTGTCGCAGCCATCAGCGATATGGCTTTCTCATGCAGGGGGAATGATGTGGTGCTGTTCAATGTAGAAACTCACAGTTTGGAACACCCTTGCATAAACACTGTATCTGAGGCTCAAATATCTATTAAATGTCTCTGAATTCACAGTGCTGCATAGCATCAGAACCAAGCCCCGACAAACTGCTTTCAATACAGCGGCAGATGGGAAAAAAAGGAAAAATATGCAGATATGCAGGAATGTTTCTCAGCTTGAAAAAAAGCAGAAAAAAAAAATCCCATTCACTAGGGAGAAACCTAAATTCATCACACAATTCAGTCCTCCCAATATATGTTTTAGTCTGCCAATTCAGAACAATCACAGACCCAAAGCCTACATCTACAAGAGTAATACTGAGGAAACATGGCCATGTTTGCCATTGTCCTAAGGTATGATACTGATTTATACCCGCCGACGTGCTCATCCAGAGTCCCTTAGTTTTTATGTGTTAAGCTTATCAGGAAGATGAACAGAAAGCTGAACCATCTGAGTCCGTCAATATCTCTTTTGCAGTTGCTGTACAAGGTTACAGTAAGTTGGATTATAAGATCTTTCTGAAAGCACAGTTTTTGTTTAATTTTAGACTTTCTCCATAACCTAATGCACTTCCTCTTCTTTTCAAATCAATGAATAGATCTCCATATAGTATCTTAAGTTTTTGAAATGAGGGATAACAGCATGTCCATTAAGAGAGAGTCTCTAAACCCCCCTTAAGTTTATCCTTATTTTAATAGTCAGTGTTCTCAAATAATTTTCCCCTGACTGGATATTTATGGGAGGAATATATTGCATTTTATTTAAATAGGGTTATGGCCTGTGCCATGTTAATGACTGTGCTAAAATGTGTAGCCAGGGAATTCTTGCTTTCTCTGCCCCAAATTCTTTGCTTGCAAAAAAGAATTCTGGGGAGAGATGGAGAATCAGTTTCATTTGTTAGAGGACCAAGTAGAGGTTGCAATGGTTGTTGAGGTAGATGGTACAGCTCACAGCTTGGGAAAAAATATTGCATTATCAGGAAAGCAAGAAAGCAGCAAACTTAAAGAAAGGTAAGAAATCTTGGTAATAATTTGGATTTGTAAAGAGATCGGAATTTGATGATTTGCTACTGTAGATAAAAGGTAAAAGCTATTAGCTAAAACACAGAATGATAGGAGAAGACTATAAACTTTCTTCTGTTCAAAATGGGATGATGCTGTGACACATGAAAGGAAATGTTACTGAGTGAGAAAGATAGAAGTCTGAAATTGAGAGTGCTTACAGCATTGTCAGCAAAGAGATGAAAATTATAACTAGATGAGAGAGTAAGGCTACTCACAGACTGGGGTTATATCATCCCAGCCAACTCATCACAAATTCCTCTTAGGATCTGATCCTCTCTTTCCTGATCCATGTAAAAAGCTCTTCAAACTGCAGGTTATCTCTTCTCACAGTATGTGAATAAAAGGTTGTCTTGAAGGGATTCAGTTCACACAAGATCCTGCTTTTGGAAGAATCATCAATGTGTATGGTCTTCAGACATTATATTCTCTATGAGTTTCATATGCATTCATATGTGGTCGTAAGTATTACATGGTTTTCTGAACTATAAGTGGATTTTGTGGTATTTAAGTGTATCAGAGGGTGACTGTGTTCCTGATGCTAGCTATGGAAGAAAAAGATCTAAACCCAGATTTTTTAATGACTTATATATGCATTTTAATGAAAACATTTTTAATATGATGAGTACTTAGCTATGGTATGATTATTTTGTTAAGCTGAACTGAACAGCATTAATGACTTCAGAGTACTTGTCTTGGCAGCTGTGGGAAATCCTAAAGTCAGAAGTACTCCATCTGGCTATTTTTACTGGAAGACCCTGTGAGAGGAACACCCAGCAAACTGAGAAGAGAGCCTACATTAAAAGAGGACTGTTAATCTATTTGAAAACAAGAGCAGGAAAATGTATATGTGGGAAGATGAGTCCTACTTATGAAGTACCTAATGCTCTTGTGTACCCTTGTCATAGTTTGCTTAATCCAGCTACTTTCTCTTATGGGACTTTGACTTCCACATTTTCCGGTGGTCACGTGCACACCTTGCTTGCAGTATTGATGTGAGGTAAAGTTCGGCAGGGGAGCAGGATGATCGCTTTATCAGTTGAACAACTCGGTAATTAGATTAGAGATCCAGAACCTGTTATGTCTACCTTTATGGATTCCCAGATCTTCCATTGCTGCTTGCAGGAAGGACTCTTAACTACACACTTAGAAACCCCATACCACAGTGACTGGGGTTTTTTTAGTTATGATAAGGTCAGTATTCCTAAACTGTTTCAGACTGACAGGTCTTAGAATTTACCGGTCCTATTTTTGAGGCCAGGGCTTTCACCAGTGTTTTAAGATTACTGGAGGGCAGCCCAAAAGATTGGGTATGCTCTGGTAATGTTCAACATATTTAATTGTCAAAGGGACTTAAAACCAAAGATTTCTAGTGTTTTGTTTTCAGGTGGCCTGAAGTGTCTCTGTGGTCAGCTCATGAAACAGCAAATGTAAAGGGGTACCTAAAGCTTCAAGTTTGTGAGCATACAGAAAGTTTTTACTTCTGAGGTACCTCAGCAGTACAATTGGAGCTTTTCTTCATTTTATCCTGAACGCGTCTAGCCTGAGGCTCCTACATGCTTCTTAGGATCTGTTCCATAAGTTTCAGATATGCAGAAGATTTTGGAAGGAGCATCTATATTGAATATATTTATATCAGAAAAGAAAATAAAAAAAACCCCAGTCAGAACAGTCCATGTAATGTATTACAATAATAATTTCTGTTTCAAATGTTTGACAACTGCCTTCACTGTTTGAATGGGGCAAAACCTTCAATAATGAAATCACCTCAGGCTTGATTTCACAAACAACATTGCAGAACAGCTATAATTTTAGTGCCTCAGCTACTAAATCTTCTTATGAGGAACAGCCAGGGAACAAATGGTATTTGCTTACTTAACTGTGATGAGAACCCATTCTAGAACCCAAGATAATACAAGGCTGAAGCTTTGACATGGTATTGAGAAGGCAGTGGTGTTTCCTTGTGGTGGACAACAGTGGGTTAACAGCTGTGACTAGAAAAGTCCTTTGGTCATTCCATATAAAGACAGTTGCCAGGGGTACATTCCAGCTGTTGTAGTAATATTTTTCCTGCTTTAAATATATACCATTGATAACTTCAATGCAAGACAATTTTTTTTTTTAATTTCTTGTCCTCTGCCAGTGGATAATGTTGCTGTAAGTGCCTTTATGAGGAATTCTGCATTCCTCTACAGAGATATAGATATGCCACTGGTTTATTTATTAACTCCTGCAATAAGGACTAATTTGGTGACCACAGCAAAAAAAATCCATCAGAGGTCATTGGATCAGATTTATAATTTCTAAATCTAGTAGAAGAATGCATAAAACACTCTGGGAAGCTTCAGGATTAAACCCACCATAGAAATGAATGATTCCTATTATTAATCTTAAGAAAAAGGTTTTATTTATACCAAAGTATTACAGTGGAGTGTAAGTAGTTGTCCATTATCTGCTGAATGCTAGTAAAGTGTGTTCTGCCAGAAACTAATGCTTCTTTTATCAACACTTTCTACTTAGTAACTGACCTCTAGTTCCTGCAGGAATAATTAGGATCACTGACGAGAGTTATTCATGTTTTCAGGCTCCTGTGAATAACATGATGATGTGATTTCCTGACTAGATGTAACCCAGGGGCAGGCACTGAAGAATAGCTGATAGTGATTAAATGTAATTTTATAAGTTTGCTTTCATTTCCTACAAGGCTCAACCCATCCTTTGTGTTACAGCAGTTACTTAACTCTCCTGTAGACCTTTAGGTTATAGGGGGGGTAGTCATTCATGCTGAATAGTGGGCACATTAATGATAAAAGCAGATTATAGAATCATAGAATCATACTTCTTTTCAGAAGTTTTTAAAGAAACATCTTTCTGTGTGCCCAAATCAAGTGATTGTGTTAGAATTCCCAGCAATGTTACTCCTCAAACATAAAACACCAGGCAGAGAGGGCAGAGCTTTTATACTAGGTTGCATTGTCTATACAAGGCAATAACTTTGGACAATGACACACTCCCAGAGGAGATGAGTAACTGTTTCTTTTAGTATTATTATACATTAAATGAGCTGTTAATTTCCCAGTCTATTTAAAATACATATGGTTTTTAGCACTAATATTTTATCTCACCTTTGCATTAAAACATATCTTGGTAGCAGTTCCAAAGTTAATACTAAAGCTGTTTCAAACTCTTTACATTTTTAAATAATCCTTATTTTTTTGCTGTAGTTTTCTTCACATGTCCTTTTCCTCTGGACTTCCTATAGACTGGAACACCCCCAACCTCTCTGCAATAGAGAAGGCTAATTTTGCACAGGAAAGGCTGGATTGGCTCAGTGGAACCAGTTTGAGACACATGCATGTATTTGTGCTGGCATACATATCTGTATGAACATATGATTATCCTGACACCTTTGTTCCAATAATCCTTCAGTAAAAAAATAGTCTTCTGTGTGTGCATGCATATATCCTTCCCATTTTGCATCTATCAGAAACTTTATTAAACTTCTGGAGCCACTGGAACTCTGCCACCTTATGGGCATAAGGCAATGGCACTTTAACAATGTAGTCATGAGAACAAATACTTTTGACAGAACTTGAGAAATAATTTCTGTGACATATTTATTAATTTCTGCAGTTCTAAAAATTCACTCATCTCTTTTTCCTCCGGGGATGAGCAAATAATAAATACCTGTCATAACAAACTCAGCTACAAATAAACTTGGAAATGTCTCTAGCAAAATCTGAGCTATTTTTGCTCCATATTTGGGTTGTTTCACTTTAATAGCAGAAATTATTTTCAGAGCTCTGGGAACAATTGGAGCAGATCATCCACACATCTCTTTCCTAAAGATTGTCCAGCTCCTCTCTGCAGTGGCTGTAAAATGCTGTACTCACTCATCCCTTGGGTTACTTCCTTTAACTAACGTTGTAATGGCTTCAGCTGGATTAAACTTTTCATGACTATGTTGCCCTGAAGCATAATGCACCCAAGCCCTAGGAAACACCACATTGCCTGGCTGTTAAACAGTGCAGAGAATGAGATGCAGGTCAACTGTGGCAAACAGAGGATGCAGCATCCTAAACCATTTTGGAAGTTTCAGTGTCATTTCAGTGAACACAGGTGATTAATCAGGTGGGAATCCCCTACCATAGCCCTTGATAGAGAGAGAGATGAGAGAAACCATTGCTGCCTTTGAGTATCTAGGCTATGCCTATGCCATCAGTGCATGGGAAGCTTGCCAGCTCTGGGGCCAGGCCACATGTACCATCCGCTTTCTGACTTCCTGTGCAGTTGAAGCTCAGACTTGTCTCAAACATCACCTCACTCTCATGCTTCTGCAGAAAAGCTGCAAATTTGTCAGGCAGAGATGAGGTACAGTGTGTCAAACATTTAATTTTAGACAGTCGTGACAGGCAGATCATTTGAGTCATCCTATGTATTATTACACTGAGGTGTGCTATACAGTGAACCAAAAATGCATGAAGTAAAGATAAGGCATGATGTTTGTTTTCAGGGCTGAACTTGGAAGTTTATGCATAGTATCAATAGTGCTTAAAGTACTTGCTCTGCTTTCTTATCCAGTGATCCAATATTCTGATAAATATCTCTTTTTCCCACCTTTACTCCAAATTGCCTTTTCAGACTTGAGCCCAGAAAGTCTAACAAGGTTAACAACAGTGCACTCAGGCAACCTGTTCCTATACCTGTCAGCATTGTCACAGAAAAGAATGTATGAAGGGGAATGTATCTAGAAAGACAGTATATCATATGGAAACAATGCAATTATTCAGCTCAGAATTAATGAGTTTCCAGGACAGCCTTTCCTTCATCACCAAGCTGTGCTTCCTTACTGCAAATGGCAAGGCCTTAGGTTTATGTCATATCGTAAAGAGGCTGTCATGTGTCTTTAATGATCATACATAGCAGAACCTTAGTTTTATGTCTCAAGGCTGATGTCCACTCTCTATACATGATTAATGCGCTTTACAAAGAGTACTTTGGCCACAGAAGCCATCTAGAAATGGAAGAATAATTGGAAAAAAAGTTCTGAAGAGCATGGATGAAAGAATGGATCTGCCTAAAATTTGGGAGCAGGTATTACATCTTCCTATGAGTGTCTGAATTTGTCTTTCATGTGTTTGAAGGCTAGTGTAAAACAAACCAGGAATAATAATAAAGGTGTTTACCGACTTGTAGATATAAAGGTCTATGACAGTAAATTGCTTCAGACTGGCTTAGAAATTTTTGTGCTTTGTTCCAAGTAAATTAAAAAATATGCCTTTGAGCATGTTCATTAGTTTGTATACCTCTTGTCGTGCAATGTTCACTCATCGATCTGTCAAATCAAACAAAAGTAGATTATGATTTGGCCAGATGGCTTGCAAAGATCATCCTTGAATATTAGGTGTCAGGAAGAAAAAAAATGGGAATCAATTTGTTGAATGCCTAACATAGCTCACATTCGAAATTACTGAATTAGGTTCCAGTCACTTGTCTCTCAAATTCAGTAACAGTGCTTTCTGAACCAAGCCTAGAAAATGTCTCCTTTTTGGCCACTCATCTTCAGTTGTCAAGGTATACAGGAACAATTGTTGTTACTGTCAGAACTGACATGAAACATCAACCACAATCCTGGATTAACTTCCCTTTGGATGTCTCACAGACTGCTTTCACAAGCAGTAATCTTGTCTCTCTCTTATTTCCACAGGCTTAGTTCTTGCCTTTTTCTTTGTTTTTGTTTGCTTGAGGATTGTTTGGGTTTTGTTGCTATTGATTTTGTTCCTTGTTTATAGTTATTTTATTATCCTTTCTTTCTAAAATTGTGACTAGGCTGCATGGAATACACAAATTCCACTTACAGCTTTGCTGACTGGGAGGAGAGTATCTGTGGCTTTGGTAAATCTCAGACACCCAATGCATTGCTCTGACAGGCTGCAAGTAGAAGGAGAGAATGGAAGCAGAGTCTGTGTTTTGCTCAAGCAAGCATTAATGCCATCCTTCTTTACTGTCTGAATTTACAGTGAACTCTTCCCTGGTGATCTTACACATTGCTTTTACTGCATTCAGTTAGGGCAGGAACGCTTCTGAACCCTGACATCCTGCAGATGAGCCATAATAAAAACCCAGATCAGGTGGTGTAACCTGCATGGGACATAATTTCTTGACAGATTTAACTGCACCAAAAGGATCACTGAATGTGACCAGAGACAGCAAATATTGTTTTGTTTGTTAATCTTGCTCTTAGAGCAAGTTAAGTGTGGTTCAGCAACGTGTGGCCAATGAATCTTCACCTCTTGCTGGGATGAGACCTGGTGTGCAGCCCCTTTCCATTACCCCTGTAACTGAAGCTTGAAAACTGGAAATCCATATGTGGGAGCAGGTAAAGGGTGATACAATCCCCGGGATGGAGGCAGGATAGCACAACATACTTTCCCACAAGTTAAATGCTGCCATAATGACCAATTTAATTGTAGGGTTTAAAACCCCCTTATTTTAGATTTTTTCATTATAACCTCAAGCTATCGACTCAGTCTAATGAGGTGATAACTGTATCCTTGAATCCATATACTGCAAGGCCAGAGACCAAATTATTTTCTTTTTTACAGCAAATCATAGCTGAGCATGATTGCCAAGTTATTTCTTTTTAGCTTGGACAGAATGACAGCTCCACAAATTGTTGAGTATAGTGGATTTTTTTCATGATTTCTATGGATTTTGGATTAAGAATGCGATATTTGCTTAGAGGTACAATGTAAGAGTCTATATTTTAGGAGGATATATTCACATTTAAATGGTAGCAAAAATCCAGTGTAAATTGTTATGCTTCTCAGCCTGTCTCTGATGCTCTGGGTGTTAAAGAGGAGTATATATGTGCATATAAACTGCTGCTGGACTTTGTCCACAGGACTAAATATGTTCTGTTCTTCAGAGAAATCCAGGTGCATCTCAAACAAGAGACTAAATACCTTGATTGCCTAAAATGGCAAAGGAACAGGGGAACATTTCATTCACTCCAGATGTACCAATTTGAGGGTTTTGTCCTTTGTGTCCTCACCTCTGCTGACTGAGATTGGGTTCATGCTCACTGAAAGCAAAGGGCTAGAGTTTCATCTGGTGATACTTTAATAGCTCTCAGACGATGTATCTTAGATGAGCACCAAGCCTAGTGGAGCCACTGCTGTAAACTCCAGTGAGTGAGAGTTGAAGCCATTCATGATCGCTAATATAAGTTTGCTGGCAGGTATTCATTGCACATACATTACATAAACACATATAAAATCAGAGTTTGTATGATTTATATATATATATCTCACTTTAAATTAAACACATACAAATCATAGGTCAAGCTCATAAGAGGCAACACTGAAGTCAGTGGAAGAAAACTGGGATATAGAGACTTTTAAAACTTACTTCTGCTTTATCCTACTTGGATGTTGCTCAGAACAGAATTTGCTTCAGTGAGAATAGTTAGGTGAGCAATGACTGCTTTCCTAAGGAAAAGATTTGAGATTAGACTGTTTGAATCAATAACAGAGCAATCTTTAGCTTTCTGAGTATATAACCAGAGAATAAATGAAGCAACTATGATTTCTCATGCACTCCATTTTTGTTTTTCATTTGGATGAATAAGCTCACATACTTAAAGAACTCTGCCAACAGCAATAAACCACTTTGTGCCAGACTGCTATTGCTTATATTGTAATATTACATTGTGACTTGAGCTGTATTTCTTGTATTTGGTATTTTTGTTTGTGCATTGTTAGGCTTGGCTGGCTACAGTTCTAGTGTACTCAGGGCTGGCAGATTCTTTCACTCATTTCATAGTGTAAATATGCATTTTCACAAAGCAGTGATGCTTTTTTTGGCCCACTGAATTCAGACTCTTGGCTATGGCTTACATACAATGGTTAGTGGAGACAAGAAAGGGAGGGAACTCCTACTTAAGTCTCTTTATACCTATAGTTACTGTATGAAATGAATGAGGCTAATTAGAGACTGACATTCTGGTGCCTCTTTTAAGTATAATCTAGACATTTTTATGAGAAAAAAGAAAGAAACAATATTGAATAAGCAAAATTTTACTATTCATTTTTGAGTGGAAAGAGGTTTCAGATGGCAGAAATAGCTTTATTAATCTCAGTGGAATTTCTTAGGGTAACAGGGTTTACAGCTGAAAATCCTGTTCAGAGCTTGAATTTCTATTGTCATTTTTTTTTTTTTTCAAGAGAAAGGGAAGCAGATTTATCTCTTCTGAAGAAAACAACAAAAAACACGAGCACAACAAGTCTCTAGCTATATTTTCTCTAATCATCTACATCACAGGTTTGTTATCTTACATAAGTTTCACCTCAAATATGCCTAAAACCCTAGGCAACACATCTTGGACAGCCTTTTGCACTTCTGGAACTCAAAGGTTGGCATTTCTTATAATTTGAGGTATATTTGAGAAGTAAAATTGAATGCACATATTTGGGAGAGTTCTGCATCCATGCAAAGCACCTGCCTTGAAATATGAAAAGGTCTGCATTTCCTGCTGTACTTTGTTATCCTTTAGAAAGTTTCTTCACTAATAGGTTGTACCATCTGTTGGGCAATTTGTCTAGATACCATCTTGCCAGCAGCACTCCTGTGTTTGGTCATGTTGCAAAGTGTACTGCTAGAGTAGATAGGCACCTGTCTCCTTTTTTTTGTGTGTTTGATGGGATGTAGGGGGAAAAAGCCTTTTCTTCTTGTCTTCTTCTTTCTCATAATTTCAATTTCTCTTATTTGCTTTCTCTGCGTAAAGCACAAAGAAGGTTCTGAGTCAAACCATTCAAGCAGATCCTTTGAAAAAGGACCTTTTTCTTTCTAAACTTTATTTTTTTGGGAGAAAGAGTGAAGGGGATCAGGATGATAAATGGAATATTAAATTTGTTTTCTTTCACATAAAACCATGTTAGTATACTCAGGGAAGTTTCTGATTCAGTACTATTCATTTTAGGGCTTTTTTCAATAAGTTGGTGTTTCTTTAGTATCCAAGCAGTTCTATCTAAAATCGTAAGGATCAAATTGGATTCATAGTGAATAAAATGACACCAGAAATTTCCCACTGTACCATACCAGCTGGGACATAGCAAAGATGCTATGTATGATCAAAGCCATGCACAGTTGCAGGTCATAGGACTGTTTATCACTCTTCATAGTTGCCATGACACATTGATGTGTGTCTCTTTCTGGATCCATGATGCTGATAGTACCATCTGGAGGATAATCCAGTAATCAACTTTAAGTTGGCAGTAATCCACTGAGAAATACAAGGTGTGTCCTAATGATAACATTCACCATACCTGCAGTGGAATATGCCATGGTGAGTCTGATATCCTTGCTGACTAGCTGAAGCCTTCAATATATACTTACTCATAACTGGCAAAAGGGTACTACATAGCAATGGCGGGAGGAACTTCACCATCTTTAGTCCTTTTTAGTATTTCTGGATAGCTTTTATCACACTATGCTCCTTTCATTGGGGAAAAGAAAATAATTTAAACACCTCAAAAGAAATAAAACCTGGAGTTAGTAGAGTGAAACAGAAGTATAGCAGGACCCTATGATTATTATGAAGAGGAACTGTAAAACCAGAAATAATCTAATTAGAAGTAAGTGGGGCAGATACAAGGCAGAGGAACACATGCTTATTGCAATCTACACAGGAAAGTTGTCCCAGTCACACTTTCTTCAGCCAAAACAGTACTGTAAGTAGCAGTGCAAGCTGAGGGTGTTTTAAACATAGTACTGCTTCCAAATTTGGGTATTGAGACAGATCAGAAGGACAGCACAGTACTTGTAGCTGACCTTTCTGAGCACTGTGTGGAAAATGATTGACAGTACTTGTTTGGCTTAAGCCTGCAAAGGGTTATGAAGTAACGTAAAACAAAGTAATTTCTCATTCAGTCTCTATAGACACATTAAATGTTTCATACTCTTTCAAAAGTCACTGAAGTTACAAAACTCATTACATTCTATTTTAATTATATCCACTTTCTTCCTTTTCTTCACTAGGTGGCAATTATTGGTGAATATATATATTCAAGAGAATCTGCATTTTCTTTCTAGCCTGAAATCTAATATGCAGTTGCATTAAAATTAGTCTGTTACCAAGAGAATATTCCAATAAAAGCTGGTAATAATGAAATAATTCTGTTTGGATTTAATACAATTCCATATTAAATAGATTAAGGGTTCTTCCATAATCTCTTTCTTCCTTTGATATTTTTTTTCCTTTTTTTGGGGGTTGTGCTGTTCACCAGCACAACTCATGAAGGTGAAATCCTTTCAGTGTCTCCGGGTGGAAAGGGTGTAGTTGCATACCGGCTTCTGTAAAACGGGTTGTACTTTTAACTACACCTATGCTGACACTTATGACTGACCAACAAACCTCTAAAATGGATGAAGCCCCGGAGGAACTTAGGTAAAGGTGATGTGCCCTTGAAGATCAGGGAATAATGCAAGGTGTGACTGACCACAGCTGTTGCAAAGAATCTGGATTTTATCTCCATACAAAAAGGGGGACTTGAGGGTGGCCTTTGTTTCAGATAAACAGTTATCAGCAGCTGAGTGGATCAACTGGTGTTGTAAATATTTATCTCTGAGTTCACAGAAAGTGAATGACTTTCTGAGATAGCCAGACCAGCATGGGAAGACTGCATTTGGGGTTTAGCACAACATAGATTATTAAAACTAAACAGCAAAATAATTTCAAATAGAGCAATAGACTTGATCTGGCTTCAACCCACAGATTCCTTTCCAGCATTTGGAGATGCCTACTGTCAAGACAATGAGCACATTCTAGGGACCAGTAATGAGATTTGTACTGTGATTAAATTGTATATTGCAACTGCTACACATTTTGTTAAGTGTAACTGACATTTGTATTGTGTTATGCAATACATTCTTCATCACTCTTAAATCTTTAAAATAGTAAATTTGATATTACACATTGCCCTTTCTACTTGTGGAATGTCTAAAAGAAAGACTATTTGACTGACAACACTATAGAAATTGTGGGATCAATCTGAGACGGCTGAAGTACAATTAGTTTGGAAATGAGACAGCAATAATGGCAGAAAATTACGTCAGAAAGTGTATTCTTGCAAAATTTAGATCAACAGAATAATATTGACCATGGTAGCATTAGGTTGGAATACAACACAGTGCTAAACTAAATAATTGTTCAAAACCTATGTAGATGAGGCCCTCGGTGACATGGTTTAGTGGTGGTCTTGGCAGTCCTGAAGTAATGGTTGGATTTGATTATCTTAAAGCTGTATTATGTGTTTGTAAACACATTGTATATATTTTATGATGTAGTTAAAACAGTAAAAAAATATTTAAAAGTTCTGATTTGAACGAATGATTTCCAGTAATGCAAAATATAATGCCAGAGATATTAGAATTGGAGGGGTTTTTTGTGAAGTCCTTCACAAAATTGGAGTTTCCATGCTCTGTGCTCCTCCTTTTACAGACACACCTTGAGAGCTCAATCAAGATTCTTCAGAATAACTTGTGTAGTTGAATGGAAATAAATTACATTTGAAACACCATTAGTATTACACTGGTATTCTAGGTCTCTATTATACTTGGTAATACAATACATCAGAAAATCCTCAAAGACCATTAAGATTTTTAAGTGAAGGATGTATCAAAAAGATGGACTATTGTATGGTGCTCTTTTACTAAACCTTTTGAGTTTTGTTTCTTTGTATGCTTCAGAGCAGCAGAGAACTTCTGGGTCCATATGCTCCCTTGCCTTATTTGGCTGTAAGCTACCTGAGACAGATTCTGCACTTCAATCTGCTTTTGCACATAGAGTCTAGCATAACAGGTCCTGGCTAATGACTTGGGGTATATGTACACCAACATAGGCTTGGCTAGCAGTACCTTGGGTTGACAAGTCTGGTGGTCAAGGCCTCCTGAACCTGGTTACTTTGTTGTTGGGTCTTCATAACCCTGGGCTTAATCTGCAGCGTAGGCATGCTCGGTGTGTTCACACTCATGAATAAGATTATGCAAGTCTTGGAAGGGGTCTTTGGCTCAAGTGGAAGCAAAAATTTGTTACCACAAAAAGGGTATGATCCCATCTCTGGCATAGTTGTAGAAAGAAGAGACAATGGAATAGCTGCCTTTCTGAACTTTTTCATCTTTCTTTTCCTTGTTCAGAGGTACGCAAAAACCTTGCTGAGCTTGGGGGGCCTCATCTTTGGAGCTCATTGGAGCATACTTGGAGCTGCCATCCTTCACCCTTTTCAAGGAAAGGCAGGGTAACAAAATGCCTCATATAGGGTCTGGCTCTGATCTTACCTGACATGATGAATCATTGTCAGAGATGTGGAAATCCCAAACATTGACTTCTATTTTCTTTTCTTGGCCAGGGAAAAACTTTAACATGTAAGCTCTTCAATAACAAAAATGGTAAGTTCTGGGTGATATAAGGTATAAGGAAGAAGTTCTTTACTGTGAGGGTAGTGAGGTGCTGGCACAGGTTGCTCAAAGAAGTGGTAAATGCTCCGTCCCTGGCAGTGTTCAAAGCCAGGTTGGACAGAGCCTTGGGTGACATGGTCTAACGTGAGGAGTCCCTGTCCATGGCAGGAGACTGGAACTAAATGATCCTAAGGACTTTTCCAACCTAAACCAGTCTGTGATTCTATGATTCTATGACACTGCTTTCATGCAGCGTTCCCCAGAGTTATGTTTGTAACTCCACAGATACTCTGATGTAGTGCTACAGATACTGTCAGCCTTAATTGCATCTAAGTGTAAGGTGACACATTAAAAGGCTAGCCCCATTTGTAATGAGGTTTAAAAATATACATGTTGCAGTTTCAGACATATTACCTGTTCTTTTTTGAGCTTTCACTTGCAAAAAAAAAAAAAAAAAAAAAAATCCACACAGAATTTTCAAATCAGATGTAATTGGTTTTTGCTTTAGAAAAATAGTCTGAATTACTCCATAATTGCACTGGTAGCAAAAAAGGAAAAAGTTTAGACGGTGGAAATTGCAATTAAAGTACAACCTTTAAAGGATTGTAAGTTAATAACTCTGAATCAAAAGAAAGTCTTTTAACCTGTAGCATCTGCAGTCTTGTCTTTACCTTACAGCTATTAACCCTGGGAAGTAGTGTTAGCAATAATAATTAGTCTATGTTTTTATTCTAACGAACTTATGTCTAAATTCTTTTGTGTGCATGGCAGAGGTACAACTCTAAATAAACCTCACAGCTTCCTCACCAGCACCGTGACCTCCTCCACGTGTTGTGATTAGTAGGTGCTTTTGTTGCAAATCTCCCTTCTCTCTAAATCGCACATCCACGTGCTGACTGAAATGCCACTCTACAGCAATGAAGTGTAACCTCTGACTTGTGAGACCTCATCTTTGTCACTCAGTCCCTGGTATTTCCTGGCACTGGAATAATGGTGCCTTTCATGGGGAGCAGAAAGACAGAGCTTTCAGAGGCAGGAGGAAAAAAGGTACAAGAAAACTTCTTTCCCATGCTCCCTCTCTCTCAGAGATTGTCAGGAGTGAGTCTGAGGAAGGGGTTTTGTGAAGTGAGAAAGACACATAGAAACAGGCTTGTAAAACCCACACAGTGGCTGTATGTGGTTGCCACCACTTTCCTCCTCTAATCCTTCTCTGGGAATGTTCAGTTTCAGTACTAATGCTTCTGGATAAAGACAAAGCCTGTTCCATACCCTGTGAGCTACTGAGCACATTTTGGATGGATAATCAATGTCTTTTGTGGGGAAACATGGAAGAGCTTGCTGAGATAGAGCCTTTTATCCAGAATCTTCTCCGTTCTCCTATGGGTGTTACCATGAGGGTCTCTTTTTCTTATTGTGGAACACAGCCCCAGAGGCTGCTCCTTATTTACTGTGCAAATACAACAGAAATCTTTGCTACTCTCTCCATTAGTGTTGATCTCTTCACTTGCTTTCTGAGTCATCATGTACTTCCAGTGTTTTTATAGTATTCTCTGGATATCAGGCTGCTGTCTCTATATAGACATTACATGGCTACATTACACATGGAAAAACCTGTCTGAGTGACCGCAGCATCTGAAGGGTGGACCAGAATCATATACACAGTTGTAAATACATGATTTTGACCACTGGAGGGCTCACAATTTGTTCATTGGCTTTGAGAGAGACATGGATAATGAACAAGTTAAAATGAGTACAGCGCTCAATTCCAGGGAGCTGTTATGTTTGCACATGGATTCCAAAGTCTCTACGAAAATGTTTACTTCTCCTGCTATACTTCTGCATCCATCACATTAGGAATTCAGGAGGGAGATAGCGGTCATCTGGAGGTTATGTGATTTTAACAAACCTCTGTAAGAAATAACCTGCTCCTAAGTGAATCCTTCTGTGTCTTGTTTTCTCATGACTGTATTGCTTCTGGCTTGTGAGCTTGATCTAGTTTCTGCATTATGCTGTATAGACATGTTTTGGGAAGGTAGAGTTTATCAAGTGTCTTGAATTGCTTTGACAAAAAAAGTTACTGGTAACTTGATTTATTCTCTGCAGTTGCCTGGAAAATTCCCTGGGGAAAGTTCTTTTTCTCTCTTGGTGCCATTCTTGCAGGAAGGATTATAATTTGTTATTATTTGGCTGGGTGACACTAATCAGTGCCCATTCTTTGGCTGTAGCTCACTCTGGGCCCCTTATTCCACCAGTCACCATCATAAGAAACAGTCTAATGATTGCCTGTCGTGCCATCTTAGTTTTGCTTTGGTGTTTTGCATTGCTTTCCTAGAGCAATCAAAGCTTGGGTTTGGTTCAGTCACAATTTTACAGACTAAAGCAGAAATCCCAGAGGAATATCTGACAGCTTGTGCAGTGGAGGACATCCAACTAGATGCTTAAAATTGCCTTGAGCAGCTACAAACCCACCACAAAAATAGTAGGATGAAGGAAGCCTACTGTCACCAGAGTAGTACATTTTTCTACCAATCAGACTTCCTTTCTCCTTTTTGAAATGTTCAGCTGCCAAAGACAGCTCCTAGTAAGCTTATTTTAAGGGTAATTGCTGTCATAAATTGTAGCTTATCAATCCAGTCTCCTCGAAGTCAATCCACGTTTTTCCCCTGACGTCAAGAAAAACAAACTTTGATAGTAATGGTTACCATATCAACTTCCTCTTAATTAGAGTTGCACTCCCCAAATAATTTTTCTTCCATGGTAATGTAGATATAGATGTTAATCTTTTCATGTAAGAAGCTATTAAAATATCTCCATATTCATCTCTGTCTATCAGTCAATGACAGGCATAGGTGCATTAATACTGAGAGAACTACAATGGAATTCAATTAACTTATTAATAAGACATCAGGATGTTTTAGAG
>JBCJKH010047459.1:0-15116 GCA_039877255.1 Loriculus beryllinus
CGCCCGTAAACAGCTCCGGAGCGGCTGCCGCTGCAGGCCCCTCCGCAGACACAGGGCCCTCTCCAGCCGGCACCGCTCAGCCCCCGGCCCGGCCGGCACTCCTCGCTCGGCCGTTCGGTCGAGCTGCGGGTCACCGAAGGTCCCCCGAGGCCTCCCCGGAGCCCCCCGGCAGCCGGGCCCGGCCGGCCTCGGCCCCCGCGGGGGGCGAACGGGGAAGTCCTGACTTACCTGTCATTACTTTCTACGCCATCTTGGATCCACTTGTCAACGTCCCCACAAAGCATTGTGGGAAAGCCCTCCCCCGCCCTGCGCCCGGCCCGGCCTGGCCCGGCGGCCAGCGGGGCAAGGCGGAGGGCGGCGGGGCCCTGCGACCGGGACCGGGCACAGAACCGGGACCGGGCACACGACCGGGATCCGGGACACAACGGGGATCGGGGGCAGGACCCGGACCCGGATCCGTGGCTCTATTCGCGGCACGATGGGGCAGGCGGCGGCTATCGGAGGGCAGCCGCGGACCCCGGCCCACAGGTCTTCCCCTCAGGCAGCGGCGTGAGGGGGCCGTGCGGTGCCGCTTGGGCTGGGAACCGGCAGCCCCGGGGTGGGGTTCTTATTCGTTGTTTTCTTTCTCTTTATTTTCCTCGCCCCCTCCCCTTCCTTGGGAATCGTGTCGCTGTCTCTGCACGCACGCAGCAGCCCCTCAGTGCGGGGTAGAGCTGCGCACACGCGTAGAGTCCCGCCGGTAAGCTGTGAGACAGGGTCCTCCTGCGCTGAAATGCGTGTTTGTCGCTGGTTTTGTACTGTTCTGATGGGTTTGGGCTTAGTTTGGCTTCGGGGGTTGGCTTGTTTGGTTGGTTGCGTGATTTCTGCCCTTACAGACACTCGCAGCCCCCTGGGCCCACAGGAACAGCGCCTGTTGTACACAGGGTGTTCTGCAGACCCACCTGCTCCTGCCCAAGGACCGATGGTAACGTGTTTCTGGCTGTGCATGGGTTCCAGAAACTGCTTTGCATAACAGTTGTATTTTTGCAGGGTAGTCTTCCCTGGTAGCTGTGCGCTCCAGATGTTTGGCAATCGACTGTTCATACCTACACAGTTGTGCAAACTGGCTTCTCCAAGGGGATGGTGCCTCTTGCTATGCAGAGGCCATCGTGCTTCAGGGTAGAGCGAGTGAGAAATCTGGGGGGAAACGGCCTACTTCAGCCTCTTATTAAAGGTTATCAGCAGAACAGGACTGAGATGTCTTTAAAAACACTTTTCCTTCTACTTTAATTAAAATAATTATAAGATCCAGATCATTTTAGTATTGGATTTTCCTAAGTACATTTATATTTAAATTTACATGTTATGCCTCCCAACTCTTTGAAGAATAACCACCAGCCAAACCTCTGATGCATTGCCACTGCAAGAAGATACTTGTGCCCGAGATTATTTTCAATATTCATCAGTAATGCATTTATAAAGAGAGCTCCTTGCAAAAAAAAAAAAAAAAAATGTAAATGCAGAAGGAAATAAACGTAAAGAAATCCTTTGCATTTGCAGCACAGACTTAAATCAGTCCCCTTTTAATTCGACTTTATAAATGCAGTTGGGAGTGTTGTTATCTGTTCCAGTGCCCTTCTTGAGGCCATGCTGGAGGGGAGTGTGGCTGATCCCAGCCTCAAGCGAGGAGATTCCGTTGCAGGACAGACGCATTTCTGCAGCCATCAGCCATCCTTGCTGGTCCATGGGAGCCCAAAGGACCTGATCCAACATGATCTACAGCCACCTCCATGAGCACTGTGCAAGGACCAGGTTGTTACAGTGAATCAGCTAAAGGTGAAACTATGTTTAGGATGTAACTAACTTTGTGTCTCCTTCAGTGAGGTTGTTGGAGTGGAATTAGTTCTGTGATTTTGGAGGTTGGATGTTTGGTTCCTAGTGAGCTTCTGTATTACTGGTGACATTTTCTGTTACAAAATGAAAAAGAAGGCTTTCCTTAATTTTCTTTTTTAAAGTAGTGGAAAATAAGATGAGTTTTATGTGTGCATGTATCTAAAAATATGCATACGTCCTCTGGCATTCTGTTTGGGGCGAGGCACAAATTTGCTGGGTTTATTTTTGATGTAAGCTCTCATTAACTTTTAAATCCATTTGTTCTGACAGTATTTCTTTATGCTGCGCTAGGAAAAAATGTGTGTAGCTGGTGCCCAAGTTATACAAGGAAGAATTTGTTCAATGATAGACACCAGTTTCATTGCTACCTGTCTCTGTTGTGTTAAAATGCCTAGATTGAAAGTACTGAAAGGCAAAGCCTGCTGTCAAAGGAGGGCAGAAACAGCCCAGAAAGGAGCAGGGGAAAGACTACAGCAGCAGGGGAATCCCCTGACTGCAAAAAAGTGCTGTGTATAAAACACAGCATTATGGAGTCTGTGCCCTTCCACCTACTATTTTTTATGACATTACTTAAACTAAACCTCTTAACCTCCATATGAAGTAGGTTTTACTTTAGTTTGTAAACCGGTTAACTGTATTGCATAAACCCCAGGTGGACATGCCAGAGGCTAGAGAGCCAGCTGCTGTAGCTGGGATTGGCTGGCAAGCACTACTTTGTTCAAGTACTGCTACTGAGCCTGCAAGATGGGAGTAACTGTGTTGTTTGCTTCAAGCTCTTTCATAGTCTTTTTGTACCAGACAGAAAGAGGAAGAATGTTGGTCCAAAACAAATTTGGGCTCCGAGCACTCATTAACTTTGGAAATTCTGCTTCAAGTTCAAATCATACAGCAACTGGCCTAAGAGATGACATCCCAAATCCAAAGAGCCATAATGCAATGAAACTTTGGTTTCAGGGACCCTTCCATTAAAACAGCACAGAGGGCAGAGTATGCCACTAGCAATAGGTCATTCACCACATGGGAAGAAAAAGACTTCTTGTGGCTTTTACTGACATGTTTCAATATAGTATTAAAGGATAACTTACAGAAATAAGCTTGTAATATTAGCTGCTACTGTGGGGGGAACTCCATGAGATGTCTCTTTCTCACTGAATTGTATTACCAAGTGGAAACTGTAATTTGGGCTTCCAACTGCAATCAGACACATCATTCACAACTCTACAGGCTGAGATGACAAGCTAGGCCTTCACTCAGCACTGGGCTAGACACAGAAACGTGTTATGTGCTGACTGCACTTCCAGAACTGTTCAGGCTTTCTTAAGTTCCTGGAATCCCTGTGTGTTGTGCTCACTAATGAGATTTCATGACAAGAAGAACTCACAGCACTAGGCTTCTGACCAAGGAGACCAAGTCACATGGAGTCTGGGAGCAGAAGAAAAGCAAGAGTATGTTGCAAATGTAAGAAATGCCCAAGGCATAATGGGGAAGCATGAGATAGGAGCAAAACAATCTCTGCTCAGCATCATGAGACTTGACAGGACTCAGATCCTCAACAGCCAAACAGTGATATTTCTAGGGACTCGTTATAATGGTAAGATTAAAACAGAACAACAAAACAAACAAACCCTTCTCCAACAACTGCAGCAACACCAAATTCAATCCCACTTCTACATTTTTTTAGGATTTCAAAACCTTTCAGATCTGAAAACTGCAATTTCCTGCTGAAAAAACATTAAAAAGCCCCACCTCCCAGTGACAAAAACTGCAAGGAAGTCTTGTACGGAAGGCACTAACACATCCAGTCTCCCTACCCCTAAGTTGGGATTCTGTAAATGCCTGTTCACAGGGCTTCTCCCTATTCTGTGAAGCTAGGAGCCATTCCCAGGACCTTGGAGAATGTAGGCTCCTTGCCATAAAAACAGGAGTTTGAAAACCTGGGGCCACTTGGGGCTGCTAGGCTCCCTGCCATGAAGCTCAGATCTGAGCAGAGCTCCGAGAGGTGTGGCACAGATCCTGGAAGAGTTGGGAACTCTGAAACCCTCACTTGCTTCGGGGCTAATGGAGAGCTGGTAGCCAAAAAGCCCTAGAGTCCTGGCTCACCCATGAGCTGCACACTTGGAATCACAGCAATAGCTTGGTTTCTGCATTTTCAAAACAAAACTATTACTGCAGACTTACACTGCTGCTTTGTTTCTTTCTCCTCAGCCTTCAGCCTTCCCAGGAAATTGAGAAAATGATTTTTCATTCTGTGATAAAGTTCACTCCTGTTTCTGGGAACCGGTATTTCTTGAATTCCAATACAGAAAACGTAGTTTTTCATCAGCTCCACTCATGCTATCTAACTTCAGAATACAGAAAAAAACATTAGTAAGCTTATAATAGAACACATTGAGCAGGGAATTGCCTCCCTGGCCCTGCAGCCTAACATCCCAGCAGGCATCCTGAGCAGTTTTCACTTCTGAGAACAACAGGAGGCCTTTCTCAACAGAAGTTCCAGGCTGATTGCAGTACTAGAAGCAATGTTTTTATTGTCTTTGCACACTGGAGTTTGGAAGTTTTTGAACTCCTTCGGAAACAGCAATCATGGGAAATGAACAGAAGTGATGTGACTTACCCTCTGCTGCAAACAAGCCAGTGGCAGACCTGAGGTTAGATAGCAACAGTAATTCTTCGTCTTACTAAACAATAAAGCAAACTGTTTTTCCAGGCAGCCATGACTGCCTGATTATTAAGGCATAGAGCAGCAAGTTGTGATTTTCCAACATGAAAATTCCCCTGGAATTCCTCCAGAGTCCTCTAATGAACAAATGATCTCAACTTTAATCTTACTTTGCAATTATCCAAGGATAACATTTCTCCAACATGGACTCTTTAAACACATACATTTTCTAGAACAAGTAATATTCAAACTAATTCATTCTTCCTTTGATCCACAAAAGGAGACTGTTGAGACGCAAACAGCAATAAGGGGATATTGAGAGTACATTGAGGAGATGGGAACTACAAAGTTCAGATTAATGCAACGGTTTGATCCCACATTGTCAAGATCAAAGATCTTCAGTCTCAATGCTTTTTTAAGAAGCCAGCATGCCTTTGACCTTTAAATTGCTCCTGGAGGAGTTGTATCTGACATACATCTGCATTCTTGAGATGAACTAGCACCAGAAGTTTACAGCTTGTCTTTCCTAGCAAGCTGACTGGCAACCTTTTCCACACTAAAGATACACTCCTTTTGCTTGCATTAGCAGTAGTCTGCCAGAAAAAGAAAACCTATCAAAAACCCCCCAATCAAAAAATAAAACCCCAACCCCCAGACTCCAGGCTAAATAAATTACTTGATTCTTTTGCACTCACTTGAGCTTACTGTACAGCTTAATCATTCTACAGTGTTTCTAAACTCCTCTTTAAACTTTGTGATGTGTGGGGAGGGAAACCCCAAGGGATTCTTGCTTCTGGCACCAAGTACTAGGTACACACCAGGTCTGTCTCACTCTTGAGGACAGTTAGGTAGGGAGTTTGCCTTGGGCAGTATGTTGTCAAGGCAAGACAACCAACTCAAACCAAGTGAACTCTGTGAGGACAAAAATCTGTTTCAGACCAAAAGGCAAAAAGGTTGATCACTGTGCATCTTTGGTATGAACACAGGCCCTGAAAGGGAATCTTCATAATCTTTCTAAACTGAATTCTAAGGAGATACCTGGACCATTGAAAGGTAGGAGCGCTTCCCAGTTCCTCCCAATGCTGACATCTCCGCTCTCCAACAAGCTTGTGCTCTAAATGCAAACAAAGGCAGCAGAAAGGGATATAACTAGGCCAGAGATTCAAAGATCCACAAGAACCCCAGTAACTAGGGTCAGGAAACCACTGAACTATCCCAGGATAAAAAGGGAAAAGAGAGTTGGCTGGGGAAACAGGTCCAGTATCTCTCATCTGGTACAAGTGTCACAGAGCCATAAGCTTAAATACTTGGGGTTGAAAATTCTGGTCCAGACTTGCAACAGAAGAAAAAGGTTTATGATAAAAAGAGAGAGAAGCGAATTCTCACTTCCCCTGATGACCCACTGCTCCCCTTTCTGATCCCACTAGCCTCTGCTTCCAGATTGATTATTTTCCAGTTGAGAAGGTCAAAACTGAAGTTAATTTGCTCATTACCCCAGCAACAGCCAGTTTTGCTCATGCTAAGTCTAACCTTGCACAGATCAGTACATCCCCTTCTTGGACATGGTTGTGACATGATTTTACACAGCTCATGCAGCTGGAAACATAGTACAGTTTAGGAAGTTAGATGCTAAGCATCCTAGGCATTGTAAACAGTCTGCTCCTCTTTCTCCCTTCCCTCACTGATAGTTCAGCTGCTTTTTTTGTCACTTAAATGCAGTGAGACGGATTGGTATGACTTGATAATCCTCCCAAAAGACATTCCCAAGTTTCCCTTAAACTATGTCCAATGTCTACACTTCAAATTGAAATCACTGCTTAGAAACTTCCATCTTTTCCTGTCCTTCCACAAACCTTCCTCACTCAGAATCACTGTCTGAAGTTCCCTGACTTCCTACGTATTCATATGGTAATTACCTGTGCTAAGAGTGGTGGTGTGAATGAAGTTCAGTGTGCTTTAAAAGAGGATTTGTAAACACCTCAGTACATCAGTTACAGTTACAGTCTCTGTCCAATTAATTACGAACGGAATAGTTAGTTATGGCTAGCATGAACAATCATTAGAAACCAGAGCAAAATCAGTAAGTCCCATTGATTCTTACTATACATTCATGCTACGGTTTTAATTCCTTAAAAAGACAGAACAGGCACAAGGGGAAAAGTCTACAGCTTCCCTCCATTACAAGTAGGTTAAAGCAAATAATAGGACATTAGCTTCTCTAAATGTAATACATTCAATGATGAGAAGCAGCAGCTCTGAAGTACTGCCTTAGCTAACTGCATAATAGCTTTTGTATCCATAATAAACTCTTAACAAAAGAAACTTAAAATTAGTGCCTTGCACCAAGCAAAGTTCAGGTAGATTTCTCAGTCAGTTTAGAATTAAAGTCTATCTGTAGTCTCAAATCACAAAAAATTGCATTATTATTAAGCATGAACATCCCAAATTTTGCTCAAAAAGTATCCTGACATAACATTAAAATATTTTAAGTTACCTCAATGCATGCTACTGCAAAACCCTAGGATTTTATTATATACAGTATATCTTCTCAATCACAGCCTCACAAATAGTCCTGTAATGAAATAACCACAGAATTATGTGTTAGATAGATACAGGTATACATGAAAAAGAAATCACAAGACTGCTACGATACAGGCAATACAGTTTTATTATGCTCTTTCACCAACTGTAGCAAAAACATTTAACAACTGAAAGAATAATCAAGGGAACCAAATTGTCAACAGGAATTTCAGAATTATGTTCTAAATTTCAGACCAGGAAGGCTTGACAAGGAGAAAACAAACCATACACACACTGGAATAATAGTCTCTATTATGAAGATTTTATGCCCTCTTTAAAAGCACTGAGATTACTGAGGCACCTTACTGCAGGTTATGTATCATCTCCTCTTTGGCAATGAGATGCGTCGTTTTGTTAACTAGGGCCATGAGTGAGTTGAGCTTGTGAGACCAGTCATTGAGTATATTGTTTGGGTCCTTCGGCCTCTGAAAATTGATAATTCCTGCCAGCCTGTCTACTTTAGCAAAGATGGTCTTATTAACTACCAGGTTAGACAGGAACTCCTCCGATTCCTGTAAAGACAAACAACACTAAGTCAGGAAAAAAGCATTTTTATCTAGAAAACATCAGAATTCCTCCCAGGCTTTAAAGCAGAGAACAAGATTTTCTTTACACTTAACAGAAATACAGCTATAGTAATATTGTACTTAAAACCCCACGCAATTAATATAACACACGTTGGCACTACAAGGTAATTACCTTTCATGGAATTAGAAGTTTAGTATACTATACCAACAGACTTTTACACTTTGGAACACTTGCTACAAGGATATCAGATCAAGCCATCTGACAAGAGAGGCATAGGAAAATGTGAATTACTGACAACTATCAAACCAGGTTTATTTGTGGAAAAGAGCAGATTTAATTACAAGGAAGTAAGGTAAAGCTTTTCATTTGCACTTGAAATACCAATATGCCATGATGTATGAACCCCCTTGGAAAGCTCTTGAAAACACAAAGGGGATGCCAGGAAAACTATTCCTGCCCACGTCCCCAAAGTGCAACCATCTATGAACAGGGACATTTAAAGGTGAGAAACCAAATCCCTGTTATATTTTCAGTCAGCTTTAATTACCCATTGACAAAAACTTTTTAACAGTGAAACACAAGACACAAAGCTCCAACATTTAAATGAGATGTTGAATATAAGTGGATTTTTAAGAGCAGCTTTTGTTTTATGGGCATGTGCATCATGAAACCGAGTTCTGCCTGGATTAAAAAAACCCATCAGTACTCTAACTCCCAAAAAGGCATGAAAATACACTCAGGTCTTCATGTTGCCTAGCAAAGCAGCAAATAATCAGATTAATATTATTACTGACTTTTACACTCCGTCTCATAAAAAGAACCCAATGAACTGAAGTTCAGTTAACGCTCCCTATCTATTACTATAGCACACTTTGTTCTCCCTGTAAGACCTGAAAAGCACTGGTAACACAAAAGGGGGGATGAAGGACAGACTAAGGACAAAGCCAGGAGAGCTGCAAGAATAACACAAAGACAGGCACACAGAGATACAATAACAGCTACTATATCCATAGCCACACAGGTGTAAACCCTGAGAACTGTGAACCAAGCACTGTACTTCTACAATGTCTTCCTGCATTGTCTGTAAAACAATGCAATGATGATCCATGGCATCACTTACACAGCTGTCTGAGCAAAAAAAGAGAACTCAAAGAGAACATTACTTTGCTTATATTTCTGCCACAAACACATGTACACATACACTTCCAAACCCTTTATGAAAGAAAGATAAGGCAATAAAATACTTACATCAACAGATAGATCCAGGAGCTGCGCCATTCTCTTCATTGTAATTCTGGTGTAATATTTAGCCATTATTCTAATATTCTGGAATAAAAGTTTTCAGAGTAGAGAGTTATGTGCAAAAAATAACTGGAGTAGGCTGCAAAAATATAAGAGCCAATGTTAAAAGCAGATTAGGAGCTGTATAAGGTACAGAAGGTATATGAGGTAATTATGAACATGAGTTCTTTTGTTTGTAAAAGGTATAAAATTCTCTACGTGACAAATTATTAGGTAATATAAATCCATTAATTACAACTTTAATACAAAACAAGACTTTCAAGTTTCTGCTCCATTGGAATGTGAATGCTAAATCTCACAATTTGAGTGCAGTATAATCTTTGTGTTCTGGCAACTGTGCCAAATACCTATCAGTAATAAAGACAGATGAGCAAATGTTGAAAATGGAACACAATGGACAAGGCAACTATCTGCTGCTTTACTACATGCTTCTTTTGTTTCTCTTTGCAACTGAAATATGGCAAGTGAAAAGCATTTTTAGTTGAGGCACTGAATACATAGCTAGTGCTTAGAGACTGCCAGACTTACGTGTTCCACAACTCTGTTCTTTAAATCTTTCCATCTCTTTTCACCTTCCTCTGTGCAGCCAAAAACATCAGTTGCAGGACTGTCGAGGGATCCTTCTCTCAATTCTTTCCCATATTCTTCAACTAGGGCAGTCCATCGCATCAATTCCATGGTGGTAAATAGTTTTAGGAGGTCTCTAAATGATTTAGTAAAGTTGGCTTACAATCCTGTATTAATAAACCTCATTGCACACTTAAATAGATCAAAGAAATATTTTAATATGCTTTCATTTTATTTCTATTAGTATTTATTCTTCTTCATGAATGTAATACTTCACACTATCGGGGCAGCTCAAGTCAGACTGTGTTTCTAATAAAGATCTTTCATTAAGGGACATTTACTTTAATGTAGAACTTGCACAATCATGAATATTGCATTATTTTGCATACAGCATTAAATTCTGAGATGTTGACAGCCGACTCAGCACAGTTTCCACTTGCACAGCCAGCTTGAGAGGAACATTCTTTGTTTTAACTAAGAACTATGTGTTAGAAAGAATACTTACTTATACTTGGGGATTTCTTCTAGCTTTTTGTCACTACTAATTCTGTGCACCAAATCGGACTGTTCATTGTCATAGGGTGAAAGAATAACATAAAGAACAACGCTCTTCAGTGCCTGTTTAAGAAGAAAGAGTGTGGGTTTTCTCCCATAATTAAACAAAGGAATTGAAAACACTTCCCACAGACCTTAAGAGTTTAACATGTAAAAGGCTTAGGCCCAGTGTACTAAGTTTAGGTGAAACTGATGTCATCTTGCAGAAAATTAGAGCTGTTTTCAACTAACCAATTTGTTAACACAGCCATTAAAAAAAACCCCAAGAACAACAGACTGATGGGCTACTTCAACTGCTGTAAATTGACCTGGTATTGAAATGGGTATTTGCCACATGAAAATAAAGACATTTTGTATGTAATACTTCTTTACCTGCTGCCACTTTTCACTTTCAGCCTGGATACACGGAGTATCATAAATGGCTCTGTAGTGCTTGCAGATAGAGAGGTAGGAGCCTTCATGTTGATCCAGCTGGATCATTAAGTTGTAGTATTTCAGCTTTAGTTTCTGAAACAGTAGCAAACAGCAAAATTAATACAGCTCCATGGAACATATTGGATCCCAGAAAACAAACGGATTCAAATACACTTGGACCTGAAGACAGGCATATCAGATTAAAATTGGGAAGGGCAGAGGGAGAGAAAAAAATCCTCCGGTGACTTACTTCTGTGTTTTCTTCTTGGAAGAATTTTGTGTTAATTTTTTTGCTGATAATTTGAGTCCGAATATAATCTTTTACAGCTAGACAGAGTCTCATCTGCTCCAAGATAAATTCTACACGTTCTTTCTTTTCCATTGAACCATAGGTTTCCACCTAAAATGAAAATGTAACTATTTAACACTGTCAAAGTCATATCACATGAAGTCTTAATTCTGCAAGAAGAGTGGGAGTTTGTCAGGGTGGAAAGGGGGGAACAAAACAGAAAAAGCAAGTGAAAATGGAGAAAAGAATCAGAAGAATCCATTAACACTGAACTCAGTGCACTACCTGGAGAATTGAAATCTGTTTTCCAAGTAGGAAATATTCTAATTAACCTAACTGTGAGACTAACGAAACCAGCTGAAACTGAATTAGGCTTTCACTAATAACAGGTAATCTCACTCCAGGCATTTCTGCAGATGTACCTGATGAAGTTTCTAAAGGATAATCTAAAAGATGACACGATTGTGAGTGACATGACACATTACCTGCAATTCCTGCAGAATAGAGGCAGCCTCTTTCACTTCACCATTCTGTTCTTTTATTGTTGCAAGTGTCTTTGTGAGGCGAGCACGTTCGATTTCCACATATATCTGAAAGCAGAAGCCATAGTTTACATACTGGAATTTTCTGAAGTGTGCAACTCTAAGTCTGCAACCCCACTAAGACATTTATTTGATGTTGTCATACAACCAATTAATTCCTTGTGTTTCCATCCTCTAGACTGACACTATCTACAACACACACAGATAAAATACAGATAGTTGATGCACCAGAAGCATTTGGGCCAAATTAATCTAGAAGTAGTATCTAATACCATTCCTTAAGTAAGGATAAAAGGATGTGCTCTGTGAATGAGGTATTAAATATTTTGACTAAAATACACCAAAACAGATACAAAGTTGAGATTTCAGTGGTTAATAGGTAGTACCGTTTGCGCTTACTCACTCCTAACCAGCTGTACATCAACAATACTTGATTACTAACAATTCAGACTTTGAATAAACAAAAGCTATAACATTAACACAAATTTGCCTTATTCCAGAATTATTTTCTTAAAGTAAAAGGAATATTATGTAAACAATTAGCTTGGTATAATGTTTTGATATCACCTTCTGGTTACCATAACTGTATGTAACACCTTGCTGAGTGCACAGGAAAATAAACTAAACCTGCCCATTTCTCTTAGAAATTCAAATGAATAACATTTTTCAAGGGAAAAATAAATGCGATTTTAGAACTCTGAAATGTATTATTTTGTTAATAATACATCCAAACATCTACATCATGGAAATATGACCAGTGTTTTAGCACATTACTTGAATGTGATTGCAGTCTTTTGGAAAGAAATACACTACTTGGTTTTGCGGGTTAACTTAAATATTACTTTTGCTCTTCTTTGTACAAGATTAAGAAATAACATTAAGAAGCTATGCTTTTAAAGAAGGTGAACATTTTTATTCTACCTTTTAGACATTCAGTCTTAAAACAAAATCTTACTTTTCCTTCTGTAACCATACGCAACGTGTCAATTAAGCGCAGTTTGACTGGTAAGTCTGTGATTTCTTCAACGTAAGTGCAGCACTGCTGGACCATTTTAGCAACTGCCTAGAGCAACAACAGAACAGAAAGCATACAGTGGGGTTAGATTTTGCAAATGTATTCAAACTACAACACTCAGAGATAAAGTACTAAGTAGTTTCATATCAAACTAAAGAGACTCATTTCAGTAAGAATGTAAGATAAATAATCGCTTTGACTCATAAAATTGTGTGAAATGCTGCTAGCAATTGATGCTACAAGGCAAATGCGATGCTGTTCTGTCACTTGTTACACCTCAGTTTTTCCAGTGATACTCAATTCATCCCACATGGCTCTTCTCTTAAAAGCAGCACTCCTGCCAAATCCACACGGCTCTCACATGGACTGACAAAACTTATCTGTTTGCCCTAAGACCTGCATGGTTGAAGGAAAGTGTATCTTCTTTTAAGGTGTGCACTAGCCCTTCTCTTTAGGACACCTGTAGATTTTTCATGAAGGAAAGGAAGAGGGGCAATTATTTCAGACTGATGCTTTCCCATCTCTCTGTATTCCCAAAGAGGCACTAATAAGCAAGCATCCTTCAGTGGCAAACACAGGTATTGGAATATGTTCTCCTGTTAACAAGCTGACAAAGCTGTTAGAATTATTATCAAAATACATACTTCTAAAAACCAGAAAGCAGGATGAAACTTCTAGAAACTTCTTCCCCAAGAAGAAAATTCAGCCAATGAATTGAAAGCTGAAACGATTCAAGTTTTCGGCCAGTCTGAGCAAGTTAGAGAACTGAACTGGACTGGACTTTTACACAAATTCCTAATGTTCCTGTACATTAAGTATGTGACCTTTTTTCCTCCTAAAGCAATGATGCCATTAAAATTACCTGTTGCTGATTTCTAATTAAGCCAAACTAAACACACAGCACAATAAACTTTGTACCCTCTTAAGCGCAAGTGCTTTCAGCTATCCTGATGGCTGATCTCTGAGACAAAACTGAATTCCAGAGTGTGAGTTTCAGAAGCAAGCATGTAAATCATACACCTTATTTGAGCACAGCAAACTGTAGTAGTTCTGTTTAATGGACACCTCATGTGAACATGAAAAACTAACAGAGAATTCAGACTCCATGCAGAAGAGCGTAAAGATGAATCACCATCTAAAAGCATTGATACGCATGAAAGCAGAAAGCTACAGCTGTGTTGCCAAGAATGACAAGCTGGACCGCATAGTACGGAGGCACCACATGAAGACAGACAAACTCCAGACATCAGTTTCATTACTGGCTTTCATATGCCTACCAGAAAACATCAGCAGAAGCTAAGAAGAATACACTAAGGCAGGCGCTCCAAAGTCAGGAAAGTGCCTAGACACAAGGGGGAATCAGATCCATAACACATGATCCAAATGTAAGGTCTGTTTCAAAGGATTAAATTCACCTGTTTTAACTGACTTCTTCTCTTTGATAGAAGAATAATGTTTTCATTAAGGGCATCCCAGTCTTTAGCTTCGTAACACATTTTCACTATAGCAACTAAGATACGGGATGTGGAGACCATGTCAGATGCCTGTAAAAAACAAAGAGTATATTAGTGATGGACTGAACAAGCTGCAGACCTCCATCCCTTGCATTTCAATTCTATGAAGGGAAAAAAAATGGTTATTCTTAGCCTCATTGATTTTCTTTTTAAAGAAAAGAACAGCAGAAGAGAAACACTGTATTGCAATTCCCCACACGACTTGAATGCAGTGGAACAGGAGGGGTGTAGGACACCACATGCTACTTACTGTTCGTGTTTGTTTTTCCAAGGAGAGAAGGTTTTCAATTACTTCTTGCAATCTTCCTTCCTAATGTGATAAGGAAAGAACACAGTGAATGAAGAACACATTTCAATTTAAATGGACAGTAGCTCCAATTCTCATGTAAGTAGAAACCAGACCAGCCTGCACACTCATTTAAGTTTGGGGTGTACTATAAAGGGGTTTTTTTCCCTTAAAAAAAGAAACATACACAGTATTAACTTTAAGGTTCTACACACAGATGAAACCGGAAAGGTTCGAGTTCCATTTCTGCCCAACACACGCCATAAGTTGCTAGGTTTCTCCCTCAAGATAGACAGGTATCAGGCAGGTCAAGTCAGCTCACATTCACCCACCTGGAGGGAAGACTCATTTCTTCCTAGCCAAAACAAAGCTTTCAGTGAGAGCAGAGATGCAATTAGATACCTTGGCCAAAAAATTGTTCTACTATTACTTTCATCCACATTCATCATATCTTAATTACAGGGTATTACAGAAAGTATAAACTACATGTTTTACTGTCTAAGCATCTAATTGGGCCTTTCCAACCCTAACTATTCTATGAGTCTATATTTTATAATTGTAATAGTGCTGCTTTTGGGGGCTTGAGAACTATTGTTTGTCTTTCTTTAGAGAATCTAAAGATGCCACAATGTACTTTTAGTCCTAAATTGTAATTCCTACCAATATCTTGTAAAAAACAAAGTTAACGCTTTACACTGAATGTAAAATGGCAAAGCTGGACAAGGCTCGGAGCAAGCTGCTCTAGTGGAAGGTGTCCCTGTCAGCGGCACAGGGTTGGAGCTGGATGAGCTCTAAGGTCCTCTCCAACACAAACCAGTCTGGGATTCTATGAATATAGGGGAATTTGGGCAACCGTGGGGCTGCAAAAAAATGGTTGGAAACTAGAGAATTAATAATTAAAAAAAGAGAAAATTAGATTTATTTCTAAAACACACCCACCCTACTGACCTTTTAAACCAGATGTAATGTTTTGTCAAGGATGTGCTCTTACTG
>JBCJKH010047460.1:13273-29375 GCA_039877255.1 Loriculus beryllinus
ACTCATCAGGATTTGCCACCAGTCCTTTCGTTTTTATTGATTAGCTTGGCAAAAAATGAACTCTTACCTGGAAGCTGCATAGTAAACTGTAACTGTAAGTTGGACACTTATGGTATTTCACTTTAATAGTAGTTATTAATGAAAAAATGAAATTAGTTGCACACTAAAGGTTGCACTTGACTTAGATGAAGTGGTTGTAGATAAAGTCTCTAGTATATCCCTTAGTCCTGAGTACATAGTAACAGGAAATCAATTAATCTCTACCAACATTTGCTCTTTCTAGTGTGAAACAGTTTTAATTAACTTACTGTGAGTGGTCAGTCACTGCTCACTCTGGAAGAGCCTTATAGATTTAATGAAGCACCATTCTTTTTAAATTTATGTCAGAAAAGTGACAATGACAAATTTTGGAGCTGAGTTACTCAGCATATGTGATCAGTTAATGGAATACCTCCCTCTTCACAATTATTTCATTCCTGTCACTTCTCCCCAACTAAGCAGTAGTCTTCTGACTTAAGCTATGAGTCTAAGAGCAAGCATACCATTTCACTTAGCAATAAAACAATTTGTACACAACAAAATCACCTTGATACAGGTCACAGTCATCTAATATTTGATACTTTCTACAGTCTTTAAAGTGTTTGAAATAAATAAAAGCCATGCACTGTTCAGTCAGGTCCTTTACAGCAGACAAAATAGGATGACAGGGAGCACCTGGAGTTATCCCACTTGGGGTGAGTAGGGGGTGGGAGTCCTGCCAGCTGCAGGAAACACATTCATTCTCTTCCAAGCAGCACTGAGCATATGAAGCAAAAAAATGAAATGAAGCTTTTGGACTCTTAACTAAAAATATAATTCGTGGGCTTGTTGGTCACTATGTGAGTACTTCATAACAGCCTGAGCAGTTGCAGCAGAGATGACTTGAGCAAGGAGGTAAACTCCCCATGACTGCACTTGTTTTCTTTTGTGCTAATTGTCCCAGATCATTCCACACATCACTGAGTTTTTTGGTCTTAAGCAAACAAAAATTTGCAACATAAGGAGAAGATAAGTCCAATTCCTACTAGTTGCACTGTAGGTCACAAAGAAATAGCTTTGGAAGAGAACTGGAGAGGAGGAAGAGAAGGTGAGCTTGTCTTACCTTTGCAGGTAAGAGATGCCACTCTGAATGGTCAGCTTTCCTCTGGGCAATGGAGCTGCTAAGCACACCAGTGCAGCAACTGCCTGACAAACCTCCTCAAAGCTGCATGAGAAGGACATCATTAGGTCAACAGCAGGGAAGCTGTGTTTGCTTTGAAACAGAGATTTATACCTTATCCTCTTACCAGTATTCATGACTTTCACCTGCATCACCTGCATCACCTGCAGGAGTTGCTCTGTTCCCACCTGAGCCAAAGTCTTACCACTGTGAAGGATGGTAGGACTCCCATTAGAAACACATGAACCATTTATCCAAAGCTGGTATAATTAGGTGACTTTTTAAGCATGAAATCAGGTTTCATGATTATGATGATGAAAGCGGGAGGAAGACTTGCACAGCTGCCACAGCTCAGGGAATGGGAGGCAAAGCTGAAACTCCTGTATACCTTTGTAATGGCATTGCTTTATTTTAAGTTCCAAGTCTATCTGTACTGGCAAAATGCTTCAGCTTTATCTTCCACGGGTTATCACTGTGCCGGAAGGCCAATACTGTGCTTTTGAACAGGAAAGAAATATACAGGTTCATAGTAGATTCATTAGCCCATTTCTGTATTTGTGGCAGAAATGTCAGCCCCTATAGTCATGGGCATCCACTGGCTCCCAGTTTGTCTTTCTTAGTGGAAAGCATGTGGTTATTTCTCAGGGCTGCTAGTTATGAATCAGAGCAAGTGATCCCGGTTGCTCATGTGTGAGGAAGCTATCGGAAGGGATAGGAGAAACTGCAGCAATACAGGACAGAATGCATCAACCTTTCCAACGAAATGGCAGGAATCACAAATGGTGAAGTATTTTTATGGAGAGTCAGCTCCATGGTTTTCAGTGATGGCATGTTCTGAGGATGATGTCTGCACATGCTGCACTGTTAAAAACTTTATCCAAGTGGCAGGAGAGAAAGTAGTTAAACACCTCATAAAGATGGCTCAGGGTAGGGAGATGAAAGCAGGAATTAAAAAACTCCAACCTTTCATAAAGGTTAATTAAATTATTAATAATGCCAGGTTTTAATTATTCATGCATAAATAAAAAAAAGATGTTTAATGATAGACACACTGAGCATTAGCACAGTAGACATGACATTGGGATAGAGAACGAACAAAGGAGAGCTTTGACTCTTAGCACAGCAGATTATTGTGGGGTGCAGAAAGTGTTGTACAAGCCAATAGGGGGAAAGATGGCCATGAAATGGAGGCCTCCATTTGGGGGGATCCTTCTCCAGTCAGCTGCTGCCCCACGGGTATGTAGCAGCCCTCATGGTCTCCATCCCTCAACACCCCACACTCAGGAGTCAGGAGGAGCATTGTCTTGTTGCCTGAGTTCAGCTCTGCCGGTCCGTGAGAGGGGCACAGGCAGGGTAAGTCTGCTTAGTCTACCAAAGACTGCTACCATCAGCTTTCAGAATGGCCTCCACTATTGTGTCCTGAAGAGCTCATGACAGCAAATGGAGCCAAACTCCAGGTTCTGCAAGGCTGTGGTACTACTGTGGTGAAGGTATACCAAGAATTATGCTTACATTTCAGAGAATCATAGAATCCCATTTTCATAGAACCATATGTGTCATGTATCAGATAGTCTTCATTTCTCATCATAAATTACTGTATTTTCCAATGCTTATTTGCATTGTTATTTAAAAAAATTCAAATTACTAAGAAAAGCATGCTATGAAACACCTTCATTTGTTTTTATAGTATCTCTCATACAGAGTTCTTGTATAGTTCTTAAAAACCACATAATATTTTTACATCCTTATATCACAAGGATCTACAGATCATAGAATTGTAGAATCATAGAGAAGCCCAAGTTGGAAGGGACATCAAAAGATCATCTCGTTCAGTCTTTCAAGAGAAAGGGAGCCCAGATGTTGAAAACCTTCACCAATGAGGACTCAACTATGTCCCATGGGGAGGTTGTTCCAGTGAATGATTGCTCTTGTTATAAATAATGTCTTTCTTATATTGAGATGAAACCCCTCCTGGTGCAATTTGTACCCATCACATCTTGTCTTCTCGCTGGAGTTCCTTGTGAAGAGAGAGCCTCCGTCCTCTTTGGAACCAACTTTTATGTACGTGAATGGTGTGATGAGGTCCCCCCTGAGCCTATTTTTCTCCTCCATAGCCATTCTTCACAGGGTAGGTTCTCCAGCCCTTTGGTCATGTTCATGACCCTCCTTTGGTCCCTCTCCAGTCTCTACACTTCTTTCTCGAATGCTGAGGACCAGAGCTGGACCAGACCAATGAAGCTGGGTGTCAGGCAAGCACTTATGCTCCTCAGCCTGAAGCCCATAGTGCCCTTAGCACAATGCTGCCACGTTTGTTATCCTGTAATTGTTGTGACCTCCTGGAACTTGTGCTTAGAGTGAGACTTGCAGCCTGCTGGCTCTGGACACACTCCCTGCACTCCTGACAAACCTTCCTCTATGCATGCCCTCTTTGCTGCATCTCTGTGCAGACACTTTGTTTCTGTTCTGTATGGCCATAATTATATTCTCAGTTTCTCTCTTTAAGTTGCCTTTGACAAGTCATTTATAGTTTGCCTGCTTTCATGAGCTTTCATAGTGAAAGAAAGTTGGCAGGCAGTTCTCAACTATCCTACTTGTCTCTTCTCTGTCTGATGATTGATTTCCAGTGGGAGTAAGTTTTGATATTTGAAAAGATCCAGGCTATTATTATTGAACATTTGAGTTGTGTAATGGAAGTATCTGTCTGACAAATCTAGAAGAATATCAGAGCAAAAGGCTCAAAGGCTTAAGGAAATTCTGGGTTATGTATAAAACATTGTCCAGTGCATTGCCTCTAACATCAGACAGAGAATGAAGAGAAGCCACAACGCCAGGAGAGTACAGCCAGGTTAAGGAAAAAAGGGGTGCAAATGGACTTTTTTTTTTAAGAAAGCCAGGAGAAATCCTAGTTTCTGCGAAGACTGTAAGATTCGTCAGACAATAGGATGAAAAAACCCAATCCTGACCTATATATCCAGGAAAAATCTTCACTGACAGAGAGGAAAAATGATGCCTCTGATCCACAGCTGATGTCGAGACTTCGGGCAGACACAGTTGGATGAATGCTGCTAAAAAGGAAAAGAAATCAAAAAATCACAGAAACCCCAGTGGAGTCTGAGAACTTGCCTCAGACATATCAGCTACTTGCTTACTGTTCAGTCCAGGCCCAACCTGTGGCCTGAGAATAGACAAACAAAAGCATCCCACTTGGGGATGAGACGTGTGAATAGCTTAGGGATGGAGCTCTGCCAGGAGAAGTGCTAAGCGTGGGAGCTGGTTGCCCAACAGGCAATGAAGGCTGCAGAGCAGGAGCATGCCCTGGGGTTCTCTACTGAAGGGCCTGCTTCCAGCTGCAGAGCTGGGCTCCCAGGTCTTACACATAGAGGCACGTTTTCCATGAAAAGCAAACAAAAGTTGCTGTCTCAGTCTAGAAGCCCCCTTTCACGCCCCATAGCCTGACCCAAGATAGCAAGTGGGCAGATAGAACACTCATGTTACAGAATATACACTGCTAACGGTTACACATGTCTATGCTGTGCCCTCCTGTATGCAGAAACCCAGCTGTAAGTTCCTGAGAGATGCTTTTGTTTTGAACCCAAATTGGGCAAATTCACTTTGTCTCTTCCATGGAGCTGAGGAAAGGACACCATCCTTGTCTCATGGCAGCAGACACACACATGCAAGGATGTTGGAGAGAGGCAAACTGCACTCCTGTATGCACAGTTAATCCCAAAGTCTCTGTTTCTCACTGGTGCTGTATGCAATCTTGGCTGAACAACAGCAGTGGGGATGCAGCTGTGCTGGGTGACCTAGATAGCAGTGCACTAAAATAAAAAGACAGCAGCAATTCCAGAAACCACCTTGTTCCACTGCTTTGAAGGACAGAGGGACAGCGCATACTTTACCCCTGAAGTGCTGCCCCTGTCCTGTTCTTTCTATGCTTTCCTGTGCTGCAAAGTCTTTCTCCCACCTCTTGTAAAGCAGTAGGGCACTGTGACAAGCTACAGGAGCAGCCTACACCAGCTCAATTGGTTTCTGCCTACACCTCACTATAAAAACAGCACTGCCCCATCACTGCCTAATAAAGCTGTCCTATGGCCTGCATTCCTCACACCTGCTCCTGCTGGCTTTCACCCAGAAAGGAAAAAGTTGATCCCATCTGCTGTGCTTAATGGTGTGTGCAGTGTGTCTGCTGAGTCTCAGTGTCTGCAGGGCTTGCTGCCAGGAGAGGGTAATCAGTGTCTACAAGGCTGCAGGGTAGAGGGGGAGCACTCCAATGCCAGGTGAGTCTGCAGGACATGGTTACAGCCCCACAGGTACTGTGGGATGGACTGGCACTGGCAGTGCTCCATAGGGATGCACAGCCCTGCTGCCAACACAGCAGGGCTCTCTACCCTTGGCACACTTCACGGGTAGGAAATCCCATGTCCAGTTCAGAGGTTCGTGTTTCCCATCTTAGCACTTACAGCCGTGGCTCACTGTACCAGGAAAAAAACACATTTGATAAAGAAAATCCAAGACTTCACCCATCGCTTCTAAAAAGCTGGTCTGCAGTTTTTCATCCTCAGTGCTTCTTACCACAACTCTTCCTTCTCCTTCCAGCTGTCAGTTTTAACTCACCTTTCCCAGCTGCAAGGGGGACCACCCATTTCATCCTTCCCACCCAGGCTCTGCTGTCAGGGGGCAACAGGGCAGAGACAGCCCCAGGGAGGGCCTGGGGCATACCATTCTTGTTTTTGGAGGCTTGCTGCCCCATTCACACGTCTCCCGAGGTGCTGAGTGGATGGATCAGTCTCCTGAGATGCTATATATAGAGTCTTAAATCAGCACTGCATGGCAAAGGATCTGTATGTCCAGCATTATAAACACCTTCCCTGCATTAAACCAAGAAAAAGACCAGTCCATGGCAATACCTGATATTAATGAGCAGCAGATGTTAATAGCCCTTAGCATGAGCTGGTGACTATTAACTCCTCCAAATGAGGTATTTATTCCCCAGGAAACACGGTATTACTTAGACATGGCAGTCACTGAGTGTTGAGAGCAGTAGTAACGCTGGGCAGGGCTGCTGCCCACAGCAGCGCACAGCTCGATGCTCCTGCACAAAGGGGATCCTCAGCACGGGATGTTCCAGGGCCCAGGAGAGACCAGGAGCCCTGGCAACTGCCCCTTGGTGGCAGGGCTGCCTCCTGTGGTGCACTGATCCCAGGGCATGAGCAAGCCAGTCCTGTGTTCTCCTGGCAATGACAAGATGCACAGGGCGCATAACACACACATCATCTCCGTAGGGTGTCTTTTGCTGCCAGCACACCTCCAAATGGGAGAGCAATTGGGCAGGGTGGTGGAACACTGCGACCCTGTTGGACTGTCAGGTTCCTACTTTCCTGTCTGCTGCAAAAGAAACTAATCTCTCCCCTTATAGGTATATAATGGATCACCCTCGATATTATAGGTACACAAATAGTCTCACAAGAACTGGGGAGGGGGGAAAGCCCATATCAAAACATAAAAAAATTATCTCATGGGATGTAGTAGTTTGATGGTGGGTAATAGCAGCTAGAGATAATAGACCTGCTTCATCTAGCCAAGCAAAAGAAAGACGTGCTTGAGCCTGATGGTGAAAAGTTCAGAATGACAGACCCCTTTTTCAAAAGGTGCACAAGAAGGGTTCCTGCTTGGTTACACCAGTTTTCTAGTACCACTGAGTTGATACAGAACGAACCAAAAAAACCTCTGCTCTTCTAATTCCTTAATATGCTGTTTGTGACATTTGTGTCTGCTATTTACATCTTCAAGCAAATTACAGAGTGATTTCCTGAGATAGCTGATATCCAGTTCATTAAAATTTAATTCTCTGTCAGAGGGTCCAATGAAGCATGAAACAAGAATGATGCATCTGTCCGCAGCAACACCTTACGCTTCCCATGTACTGGGACAAAAACCTCCCCTACTCAATTGTGTTCACCCTACCATGCTCAGTGCCACACTGCATGGAGCTGCAGAAACCAGAACCTGGAATGGCTGAAAACCCTTGTGAAACCCTCACACCTTGAATTTTGGGGGTACACAAGTGGGGCTGGATCTGAAGCAGAAATGCAAATCCATCTACAATGTGATGTTTACATCAGCCAGAGACTGGCCCTGGACAAACTGCAGCAGAATGAGTTGGAAAACCAGTTAGTTACTGAGATCCTGTTGCAGGGAACGAAGTAGGCTTCCCACATGAAAATCAGAAAAACTGGGAAATGTTCAGTATCTGGAGCCTAAGGCAATGTTTTGATCAAATTCATACAAAAGAAGTCTTCTGAACTCTTTGTAACTTCTTTCCATTGTTCTTTGGCCTTAAATGAGACTCATGGTTTCTTTTTTACATGAAACATTCATTACCATCAGACCTTTCCACTGTTCTCCGTTATCTTGCTTTTTCATTTGGAGGAGATTTCGGGAAAGCTCCTTACCACATGGCCGCTCTCTCTTTTTGTTAATAATTAGTCTTAGAGAACTGTCAATCTGTTCTTACTTTGTGCTTGGTCACAGAATCAGCTCTGCTGCCCATGGGGTTTCTATTCATTTACTTTTTCCTGCTGCTTTTCATCTTGTTGCTTAATCAATCTTTGAGCCTACTCAGTCTATCAGGGAATGTTGATTACTGTTTAAATGCTAACTTTTCCCTAGCAAGCTGGGCTGTGACTTGATCCTTAGCCCTAGAGGAGTTCTGGCAGGCTCTGCTCTCCATGGCTGTGGGTCTTCCTTCCTTGTTGCTGTTGAGAGATGTGGGTGAAGGTGCACACTTACATTCAGGGTGCTGACCTTGTTTGCTGATAAGCTTGCCTGTGTGGTCATGTAAGAGTCTGCATGCTACCTCCAGTTTAGTTGGGTTTCCACAGAATAGCAAAAAACCACATCTCTGACACTAGCATGGCTCAAAGATCAAGCTCTAAATCTGAAGCATGAAATGGTCCTGAACTAGATGGTTACAGACCTTTTTTGATGTTAGCAATACCTATTTTTTTTGTCCCTGGGTTCTTTTTTCTTGTGTTCATCTGTAGAAATGCTTGAGCCATTTCCCTTGGAAAAACATAATACAACAGAAGAATCCAAGAAGAGCAGTACCCCATCAGAGTGGAAGCTCATTTGGCCCAAACTGGACAACAATAAGTATCTAAAAAAGAGCACGAGCAGTGCAAATTTACTTCTGTCAGAGTCCTGGGGGAGCACACAGGCCTCAATGGCCTTTTCTGGGACACACACCCTGTCTCCTGCCAAGGATGCAGGCTGTGACTCAGTCCCTTCCTGAGTGATGTGGTAGCTGTGCCCATCTCTGACTGGGACCCACATGACACAGAGCTGCCATCCTGGATGAGCCTCTCAAACCTGCTAGGTCATAGAATCATAGAATCTTTAGGGTTGGAAAGGACCTTAAGATCATCTAGTTCCAACCCCCCTGCCATAAGCAAGGACACCTCACACTAAACCATGCCTCACAAGGCTTCGTCCAACCTGGCCTTGAACACAACGAGGGATGGAGCACTCACAACTTCCTTGGGCAGCCTATTCCAGTGCCTCACCACCCTCACAGTAAAGCATTTCTTCCTCATATCCAATCTAAACCTCCCCTGTTTAAGTTTTAACCCATTATCCCTCGTTCGTTCACTACAGTACCTGGTGAACGGTCCCTCCCCAGCATCCCTATAGGCCCCCTTCAGATACTGGAAGGCTGCTATGAGGTCTCACAAGAGCAGAGTAGAGGGGCAGGATCACCTCCTTTGATCTGCTGGTCATGCTTGTTTTGATGCAGCCCAGAATAGGGTTGGTTTTCTGGGCACTGGTTGTAGCTTGCCATGTGTAACTCTAGATGTAAGTACTGTATTCTGTTCTGTTCAATTTAATTAATATTATTTTATATTAATATTCCATTCTATTATATACATATTGTGCTTTGTTCTATTCTATTTGCACTCTGAATGTACCTCAGGACTGAATTTGCCTTTTCTGTGACTGCCTCCCAGCATGCACTGATGCTGGTAGGTGAATGCAACACTGCTTCAGCAGCATTGCTGCCCTCTCCCACTGCTTTAGAGATAGTTACTGTCCTGTTTGTACAAACTACACTTGTTTGTCCAAGACAATTTGAAATGCTTGAATGTATTCTTATTCTAAAGGCAAGTTAATGTATTTTCACTTAATATTGATACACCACTTTCACAAACCTTACCTGGCTTTTCTCTCCTTTGATGATCTCCAGAAAAATTACTTCAACTGCTTACATTTTAAATGTTTCTCAGATTTTAATACACTGTTAAATCTAAGCTATCCATTTGGTAGATTGCTGTCTAGATGTGTCATCCACCTGGCAGATTATTGGCCCTTAGTTTTATTAAAGGATACTGACTTTTCCTCCTTTTTAATCCTGAGTAGAATGTGTGAAATGGTCCCTGCCTTATTAGAGGCACAATGCCACCCAAGGCTGGGACACCTCCTGGTGCTCTGCGGGACGTGTTTTATTCTTCCTGGAAATAGTACACAGTGGTCAGAATACTTTGGTACTTTTAAACTTGTTCTTTTTACTTTTGTAGCATGCACAGCCTTAGTGCAAAATGCCCTGCTGATCTCCTCAGACCTATTCCTGTGCAGTCACCTCTGACTTCTGGTGGTGTCCAGTGCTGTGTGTCATGCCTCATGGAATCACTGAATGGTTTGGGTTGGAAGAGACCTTAAAGCTTATCCAGTTCCAACCCCCTCTGCTGTGGTCAAGGACACTTTCCACTAGACCAGGTTGCTCAAAGCCCTGTCCAACCTGGCTTGTCCACGAGTGTGTATATAAATATATACATGTATGTACAATGGGACAGAAGTACAGTTTGCCAACATAGTGTATTTGTTGCTGCCAGTTGCCAAAATCTAAAAAGGAGCAAGGGAAACAATTATGCTGTAGTGTTATGATTGCTCAACTGTCTGAAGTAACAGTGTAATTGTTGATTCTTAGTAATTGCTCGTGACTCATGAGTGGATGAGGTAAAACAGGGACTTTGCAAGAGAGTAGAATGACTTAGAGCTAAGACCGGAGAACTAAGGAAATCATTACCATAGCGAACTAGGCATGGAGCTGGTGGACTTTGTTGCAGTTGCTCTTCATAAATATTGCACATTGGGTACAAAAATGTCATTTTTACTCATACCAGTACTATTGCCTTTGGAAGAAGATTTGGATTTTAGGTTACAATTTACACTTGCTGTGGTTCCATGTGGCTAATACTCTCAAAGCATAATCCTGCTGCATTTGTAATGCCAGGGTTTCTGAAGAGCCCTTTGTTCAGAGCACTGCTGTGGGCAGAGAGAATGTGGCAAATGGGCAGTGGGGCAAGTCCTGTAGGGAGCTGGGCATGGTCTCTGTGTGGGTGCTGCTGGGGGTGCAGGTGAGGGCTGGGCAGCAGGAGACCCCAGTCACTTTCCTATTGCCCAGTACACAGTGTGTGCTCCTGCATCTCTCTTCTGAGGGACCAGCTCATGGAATCACAGGTTCCCTTTCAGCATCAGCAATGCAGAGCTTTTCCACTGCCCTGTATGGTGCTTCTTATCTATATCTGTGTACAAATGAGCAAAATATGTCACTATCAGAATATACATTTCCCCTTGTTTCTAGAAAAGACCGTATTACGATCCTGACATGGAAGTTAAGGTATCATCTCTAATTTGCCCTGATGTCCCCAGCACCTGAGGGAGAAAGGACACCAGGGATGGGGAGCTGATAACAAAACAGATACACCTTTAATATGTTGCACAAGTAATGCGACATCTGCAATGGAGCAGGCCTTGTAACCTGTGACAAGGAAACTGGAGTGGAGAGAAGAAAAACACCAAACTGAGGAATAACTGCACTGCACCTCTCTGAACCTGCCAGAGGTGAGACACATCCTGGATCAAGTTAGCTGCAAATTATGCAGCACATGCTGTTTTTCTGTCTTACTGTCACCCTGAATTATGCAGCACTAAACCCACAGGAACTCTTCAAGAGTGTTCATGCAGTATTTGGGAGGCAAAAATACCTTTATCCTCAGAATGTGCTCAGCTGGACTGTCTACCCACCTCTCCATAGTGGGCATCCCTGACACTGGTCCCTTCACTTCCCTATTCCATCCCCTCTTGCTCCCACCTCCACAGGACATGAGGCCCTATAGCTACACCTGCATCCACATGCAACTCCAGGCAATGGGTCTCCCTGGAATTCTCTGTGCAACACTGCAGAAGAGAGCATGTTGGCTGGAAGGGTGGCTGCTTTCACTGCCACTAGCACCAGCTCTTCTGCTTCTGGGGGATTTGGTCTTGTGCAGTGGGGCCAATTTGTTCTGCAGTTGGGCTTGTGGGCATCCCCTGCCCTTCACTGCCTGAAGCAGCACACACACCCATCCCTGAGGCCATGGGTCACGTCAAGGCAGAGGCTGCAGGCATCCTCAACAACCAAAACCGCTGTCTTGTGTTAATTATAGATTGCAAATCAACCTCCCACCAGTGCCAGCAAGTTGCAGTCCCAAGCCTGGGCACAATCTCATTATCTGAGTCGTGGGCAGCTAAACCGAGGCCACTGTGGGCAACACACAGATCAGGCGTTGGATCGTCTCCTAGCATCTCCGTCACCACACTTCTGAATGGCTGCTGTGCTAGGGGCGAGGAAGAAGACTTGCTGCCAAACAAGACAGAACTTTATCTGACAGAACGGGAGACTTTAAATGATCTGAAAACGCTGAAGAAACCCTTGGGTAAGCTCCTGGGATGCAGTCACTGCAGGTTGCAGGACCTGCAGCCTGTTGGCTCTGTAGCCTGTCCTCCTCCTGTCCTCATGCTCTGCTCACCCACCACTGCTGCTCCTGTGTGCAGCAGGGATGTCTTGGCCCCTTTCAGGTATCTCTGTGTGGTAAGGATGCAAGAGTGGAAGAACGGCCTCATTTTTGTTTTATGAAGGCAACTTCAGTCAAATACCATAGCAAACAACTGCTTCCTGGCTCACCAAGATTAGCCTCCTACAAAGGCCCTGTCCCACATGAAGTGTCATTTCAGTATACAAAACATTAAGCACTGAAGTCTCTGCTCAGTGAGACAGTTCTGTTCCCTCTCATAATTTCCCCCTCTGCAATAGCTTGTTTTGTTCTTGCTTTAAAAAAGGAAAGTGACAGATTGACTATTGTAACTGATATTAATTTAGAAACGCTGTGAAAATAAAAGCGTTTTCTCTCCTGGTCTTCTAACCCCAAATTCTCCTTGGTGCATCTAAAATGCCCAAATGGTGCTGCACATGCACTGTCAACTACAGCTGTAAGGAGACGATTGTCAAAGTATCAAAACACCTTATTTGCTATAATTTTATCTATTAGAAAATAAGCAAATATTTCTATTAGAAAATAACATACCTCTGGAAAAGTAAAACATCATGGAAAATAGGAATATTTCAAACCTGGGCATCTGAGCCTGGGTTTTTTCACATTCTAGCAACTGACTTAGAAGGCAGCTGTGTGCCTCCTTGGGTAAATTCAAACGGACAAGCTGACAAAGCAGTGAGAAGAGTGACACTGTATTAGATTTCTCTTTCAATTAGTCATTTTGATCACTGCAATTCGCAGTGCAGGCTGCACAGGATTTTCTGATCTCCCTGATGACAGGTTTTTAATCCCTGAGGCATTTTGTAGGGATGTTTAAGGAGATAAATCTGGACTGAACACATGGCTGGAGTTGTTCCTTCATTTGTTCATGGCTCATTCTGCTGTTGTGGTAACATCTGTCTGTAGGTGTGTACGTGCTGCATGGTACAGATAACGCAGCCCTAATAGCCACAGTCTTTCCAGCGTACCCTGAGCCCTGTGTGGGATTTGTACTTCAACGGCTGTTTCCCTCATTCTTCTGTGGGGACTTGAATTTCCTCATTCACTAATAATTTTCAACTCTAGGCTCCTAAAAACCTTTAAAAATCCAGTGGCTTGGCAGCTTGTGAGGCCAAATAAGATGGGAGCCTGAACATGGCATTGTCACTCTACCACTTGTATTTATGGCTGGTTGTATATATGCCATCATTAGACATGGTGGTGCCTATATAAACCAGTTTCAAACTGTTGTTATTTATCTGCACGGCAGCAGCAACAGGTCCCAGTGATTCCCTGGCAGAGCTCTTCCACGCAGTCTTTGCCTTCAAAAAGGTCTTTCTCAGCAAGTTGTTGCACTGGCGGTGGATCTGCTGTGCACCAGGCAGAGGTAACGTGGATGGCTCTCTGGAAAGCTCTCAGTGCCTTGGCTGTTGTACTGCTGTGCACTGTGATGAAGCCGAGGTCTCTTCCCTTGTATCACATTTTACCCTGTTAAAAAGTTGTCTGCTGACAAGTGGGTGCTGCTGATGTGGTGCTGCTGCTTTGCACTGTGTGCTGGCCATCCCCTCCGTGAACCAATGGTGAGCAGTGGAGTCTTCACCAAGACATGCTGAGTTCTCTCTCTCGCCACACGGCTGAGGTTGATTATAAAATCCTAGCTAGCAATGGGTTTGGGAAAACCAGCATTGTATCTGTCTCCATGCATGGGGACCATGAGTGCTTTCTAAACAAGCTGTACTGCAGGTCCAATTCCTTTTATCTACTAGACAGAGTAAAATAAAGCAAATTAAATGAATTACAAAGACTTAGCAGGCTTTTAGTTTCAGTAGTGCTGAGGACTATCCGCTTATCTCTGTATAGACAGGTTTTTGTAATGGTAATTAGGCATTACTTTGCCATTGTGCCTCGCAACAAAAATGGGTTTCCCTGCTGTTTTCAAACCTTGATCAGGCTTCCCTTTGGACTGCTGTGCTAGCGGCTGTGAAAATGGCAGGGAATTATTTCTCTGATTTGTAGCCATCACTTCTGCTTTCAAACAACTGCGAGACGGCTTACAGCCAGCATGTGTTAGTGCTGGTGGAGTGTGAGGACTGTGGCAATGCAGCAGGGTCTTTGCTCCACGGCTACCGAGCCACTAAGGACAGACTGACACTGCAGGGGTTGGTACTGCCGTGTAACGTCGTGAACAATAGTTGTCTGCTTTTTCGAGACCCTGCCATTTTAATTGTATAGGTGCTTTTATTTTGCTGCCCAGAGCAATCATTGAGGCTGGTAACATTACAGGTTGAAATGCAGCTGAGGCATTGATGCTGACAGCAGGGATCCTGCAGCTCGGCTGGACGAGCCCAGGAACTGACAGAGGTAGGAGGACAGGGGAATCTTCTGGTGCCTCCGAGGGGCCCATGGGCGGTCCTGTTGGAGCCCTGTCAAATCCTGCCTGGAATCATGGGCTCCTATGAGAAACGGGTGTGTTGAATATGTGGGGACTCAGCTCAGAGTGGTGCTGCAGCTGCAGGGTCTGGACAGCACAAACCCTATAGTGAGGTGCTGTAATGGAGCCGTGCTCATTCTTGCCAGGGCACATGCTGCTTTCTCCTGCTCTTTGCTGCTCAGTCTTTCTTTATACTAGTGCTGTATTTGTTTGGTTAGCTTCCTGCTTTTTGGGTGGTTCAAGCATGAACCGGCCAGCATGTGCTACTGGAAGCTAAGCAGTGAGCAGGAGCAGAGGAACAGTGACTGGAGATTCCTTTGTGAGTGTTGAGGTGTTAAGTATAGAATGGAGTAGTTTCTGTTGGAAGGGACCTACTACAGTTATCTGACTGCTGTTCACTTCTGGTCTGACCAAACGCTGGTTTGGTCACTAGCACTGATCACTTCTGGGCTGCCCAAAAATTAAAGCCTGTTGTTCAGGGCATTGTCCAAATGCCACTGACAGGCTTGGGGCATCGACCACATCTCCAGGAAACCTGTTCCAGTGTTTGACCTCCCTCTTTGTAAAAAAGTGCTTCCTGATGGCCAGTCTGAACCTCTCCTGGTGCAGCTTTGAGCCATACCCATGTGTCCTGTCACTGGGTACCAGACAGCAGAAGTCAGGGCCTTTGTCTTCCCCTCCTCAGGAAGCTGTAGGAGATCAAGGAGCTCACCCCTCAGCTTTCTTCTCTCCAAACTAGACAAGCCCAGACCCCTCAGCCAGTCCTCACTGGACATTTCTTTCCAGCCCTGTCAGCAGCTCTGTTGCCTCCTCTGGACACATTCAAGGACCTTAACATCCTCTTTAATGGTGGGTCCTGGCACTGCCTACAGTGCTCCAGGTGAGGCTGCACCAACTGTGAGTACAGCAGGAGAATCACCCCTGCTGACCGGCTGGTGATGCTGTGTCTGATGTACCCCAGGATGGGGTTTGCTCTCTTGGTGCACGCTGCTGACTCACAGAGAGCCTGCTGCTGACCAGCACCTCTAGATCCCTTTCTGCAGGGCTGCTCTCTCCTAATCTGTGCTTATGCCTGGCATTATTCCATCCGAGGTGCAAAATCCAGCATTTGGACTCATTAGATTTCATCCCATTAATCACTGCACAGTACTCTGATCTATCTAGAACCTACTGCAAGGCATCTTGTCCCTCAAGAGAGTCAACAGCACCCCCCAATATGGTATCATTGTCAAACCTCCTAATGGTGGGTTTGACTCCTGCATCTAGATCACTGTCTTGGAAGTTTTGAAGAACTTAGTAAACTTCATTTTTATTGACACCTGAAATGGAAAATATTTGTCGTGCAATTGTTATTGTGACTGTCAGCTACACTAACAGCTAAACTGCCTATTTGTGAGGTGAACCATGAGCAAGTTGTACTACAATACAGAATCGGAATAAAATAGCTCAAAATATTACATGGTTCAAACCCTCCCCCTTTCCATTCCAGAAGACATGTCTTGGTGCATTTTTATTTTTCATGGGGACGTAGACTGCTCCACATGCTGGGAATCCTGAACTCTCCTGGCCTTCAGTGGAAAGTGAAGATATGAAACCCCTGCAGATACCACCATGAGGCCCTTC
>JBCJKH010047461.1:0-25569 GCA_039877255.1 Loriculus beryllinus
TTGAGGGTGCCCCCCCCCCCCCCCCCCCCCCACATGTGTTGTGAACAACAATGGTTGTCCATTCCCAACAGCTCTATTGTTAACTAAGTGCTCAACTTTTTCCAGCAGCCTCCTTTGCATTAATTAGTTATTTTATATTCTGAAAACTAGTTCAGCCAAAGGTTGGGTTCACTATGTCTGTGTGGTTTTGTTTAATTTATTGGGGAGAATGTGGTGAACATATATGCCAAATATGCAGACACTTACGTTTTTCTAATCACAAAAATATTTTGTTCCAAAGTGTGAATTGTTAGGTCTTACTTGCTTACAACTGACAATATTCCAAGTTCAAAAAGAGCAGAAGCTACTGCAAACAAAACATTGTTTTTCCCAGTCAGCACTCACAGGTAGCTATGTATAACTAACTGGTCATAATTAACCTGAACTCTTGTGGTTTGTAATTCCTTTGGAAGGTTCATATGCATCATTTCATATAATGATGAATGTGTATTTAATGGGAAATATGCTGTGGGACTTTTTTAGTACTACTTGTTTTATAGTGGGAATAATTAAAAGTTATAATTCATTATACTGAATGTTTTAAGGTTATGCACGAGAGAAACACAACAGTAAGATACTGTGCAATATGATCAGCATTGACAATTCTCTGCCATCATTATGTTGATTTGTTTAGAGAGAAATATTTGCTTGAAAATTTTGACCCACTGAAACTTTTTATGGAAGTTTTTACTGGTGCTGCTTCTTCATAAGGTACTTAGGTACTACTGTGGCAAGAGACAGGTAGATGCATCAAGAGTTACTTGTATGAAGTTCTCATTAGTCTTAAAAGTCATCACTTTGAGGTTTCCAGTTCAGAGAATACCCCATTCATTTATTGTTAAGTGTATGGTAGTTCTTCAGAAGTGAAAACTGTAAGTCGCTCCTGGACACTGGGTTTGTACTGCATACCAAACCGTATATTTTAACAAAAAATATAAAGTTCTATGTGTCAATGAAACTGATCCTCCAGCAGTATTTCCCAGTTACTTTTCCTGCTAAACCTTCCCTAAGGCTCCATTAATCTGCCCCTGTGAAGTGCTGATACCTGATCAAAGGTGAATGGGGATAGTGGGTGCTCAGCCTCTTTTAGCAGCATAACCCAAATGTGTGTTCTCCCTTGGTTAGGTCTTGCCATCTGGGATTGGTTTTGGACTCCCAGGAGTAATTTCACTGATACCTGCCATTAAGATGGTTTCCCTAGTGAGTCCCTAAAGGACAAAGCCAGGCTTCACACTCGGGGTGCAAGTTGTTTACACTCAGATTTGTGTGGTTGCGCTATGTGTGAGATAACAGGATAAAACAAGATAATCCTTGCTGAGATTGTCTTTAGTGTATGCAAAGTTTGTATCTTAGATATAATTAACACCTGCTTTTACTGCATCTTGAGGCCCTACAGCTGAGGCTGTAAAAGTGCTCTTTCTTTTTTAAACTCGTCAGTCTGGTAAAAGTTAGGCCCCTGTTGTAAGTATATATTTCTGCAAGCAAACTGGGGGAATGCCCAAAGTCATGGTTTTACCTAGTGACATACTTCAAAAACTCCAGTGAGCTCCATACACATTTTATAGATGTACTAGAATAATTTGACTCACCACAATCTGTGAGCAAATAAAGTGCTTTGAAACCAACCACAACTAAGATTCCCTCAAGTATGCCGATGCAAAATGGGATCACCTGTATTTTAAAAGTTATTTGCATTTTGGTTTCCTCCACTAGGTTGCTGCTTAGTTTTTGTTCCACAGACCACTTGAGAAAATGTGATCTTGTGACAGAAAGCACAGTAGACGAGGCCTCAGATCTATGGTTAGGTATAGTTAGGATTCTATAACTCTTTATAGGTACAGTCCTAACTCTTTGAATCAACCTTTTGTAGCTCCCTTTGCACCTGGTTTTCCCTTTGTGGAAGAGCTGGAGACATTTACCAAAGCCAGAATCAGACAGCCTCTGTTACGTTATTTATAGGTATTCTATGAGATTATTTATGGGTAGTCTCTGTGTATTTTAACATTTTCATAAAGAAGGGATTGTTTTAGTGAATGTATGTAGAATCACACTGTTTCTTTGACTTAAAGTCCCAGTAGCAGTGTAGTACAGGATGCTATAGAGGCTTTCTTACACTGTTTCCAGCTTTGTGAAAAATGCAGAAAGCAGGAGCCTGACAGATGCACAGTAGGGGTAGGTCGTTTTTCTTGAACTGATGTTTCCCATTGCATTTACACCAGTAGCTGTTTTATGCATCAACCCCGAAGTTCAATCTTGTCAGTGAAGCCAGTGCCTTGGGAGCTCTGGAGTTAATGCTACAGGGAAGGGAAGAGCCTGGAGAAGTTTTGTGACAGTGTTGGGGAGATGAGTGTTGTAAGGAAGTTATTGACATTATGCAGAAGAACTTGATGAGCTGTGTGGTTTCCTGTGTGTTTGTCTGCAGACCTTTAACCCATGGATGAATTTTGGGTCATGCTACTTCTCTTTATAACAAGTATCCTGGCATGCTCTAACAGCGGGATGTGATGTAACACAGTTTCTGTGCTTCTGATGTCTCAGATACTTCCTTGTGTCTCTCTGCAGGATATTGCCCTCAGTATTTACCATTGTGAAGTTCAAGTGTAAGGCATTCTTAGTTCATCTTCAAGATCTAATTTGCCAGAAGATGTGAAACTAGGAATGCCATACTCATCACAATGTTAGGCTTTAAAGATCTCAGAATGTAGATCAGCATTTGTATAAATCAGGTATGAGTCGAACAAATAAAATACCTAGTTAAACAGGCGCTGTGAAGTTTTTAGATTGCAGTATACATATGCATTTACCTGTGGATTCCTGAAGTTTTTCTTTTTTCCATTTTTGCCACAGCTTGTAATGTATTAAGGGTATCTATGCTGAGAAACAGAGTGAGATGGGTAGGAGAAGAATTTCTCATCCTGCAATATCTGTTCATAGTCTGCACTTGATATTACAGAGGTTTTGAAGGCTTTTCTTTTGTTTCTGTAAAACAACAACAAAAACAACTGCCAAACGGAGAAAGAGACACTGGTGTGATCTTCCAATTGAAATACTGTAAGCCATGGGATTAGGCAAAAAGTCTTAGTTTTGTTGCATATCCACATCACTTAGGACTGTTCGAGCCTCTGGACAGCTGGTTGTCCTCAGGTAAGTTTCTTTTAGAGTTTACTCTGTGAGGTATTTCACCTAAAAAAAATGTTGAAAGTTTAAGGAGTAGGCTCAAAGCTGAATTCCATTTATCTGTTGGTTTTCCCTGTTGTGAGCCTTGGTCTTCTCTACACCAGAAATTCAGTCTTACACTGGGGAAACTTTTCCCAAGAAAAACTTAATTGAAACTTTTATATTCTCACTGTAGTTAGCTTGGATGACTTTTTTTTAACACAAAGCACTTAATTGGATTTTTATTTTTTTATTCTTTAAATTATGCAACAGTTGCTTATCTTGGAACAGAACCTTTTCTGTTTTTCCCAGTAAAGTTGGATAGAAATGTCAAAGAATCATAATAAAGACAAACAATTAAGATTTACAGCTTCAGAACTTGGAGAGTGATTAGCTTGCTGTTGTTTGGCTAAGTACAAATATAAGTATGTATGTGTGCCTGCTTCAGAATAAGAGAAAAGAGACCCTTCTCATATCCATTTGTCCTACCCGTAAGAATTGAAGGAACTACTTTGGGGTTTTGCACCTTTGTAAATAATAAAACGCTTGGATTGACTGTAATAGGGGTATTAGTATTTCCCATCTCAGGTATGAAATGTAGTTACATATTTTATTTGTAAAGAATCTGAAAAGTTGATGGTAAATGTTTAGTATTATTATTACATTGTGTCATTTGTAACTGCAGTCTAACTTGTTTATCAGTGTTGTGGCAACAGCCTTCTATTCTGTTAGGTTGAGGTTTTTGTGTTTTGTATTCTGGGGCATGTTTGCAGCTTTAAGATGATAATTGTACAGTCTGGCAATATGAAAATTCTTAAAACCTCTGATTATGCATTTTGATTCTGTTGCATGATTTAGGTAATTGAGATCTTTCATCTTTATATTTCAGTCGTACAGTAAGTTCTGAAAGATGCATTGTGCAGTTTGTACTAACATAGAGGTTTTGCTGCTAATGTCACTTTCCAGATTGACAGAACTGTGAGTATTCATGTAGTAAATGCATAGTGTAGGCAGCTGAAACAGAAACAAGCTTTTCTGAAGTCTGTCTCAAATGGCCTTCATCCTGCTGTGGATGGGGTAAATCCAACTGCTGAAAAAATCAGCTTTTATGTTGTATTTGTATTTCCTAGGTGGAGGGGAAGGAGGGGTGGTTGGTTGGTTGGATGCTGTGATGTGTTTTTTGTTTGTTTGGTTTTTTGTTTGTTTGTTTGTTAGTTTTTCTTTTCTTTTTCATACTTTTCCACCATTACATTATCTATGATGCCCTTTAATGTGTTATCTTAACATCTCTGAAAGAGATTTGTGTGAACATAATGTTCTTTTTTTCCTCAGTTTCATTGAAAAGATTAACTCAGTCAGGAAACGCTGGAAAAAATAAATGAATATGTTTGGCATTCTAACTTTGTGAATATTCTTCCACCAGTTTCATGTCCAGACCACTTTCCATAGGGATCTGTTTCAGACTTTATTTCCAGTGTGTCAAACAAGTGACCTGTAAGGAGCAGTATTACATCACTGCAGAACCAGCCTAATTGACAAATATAATTGAGCTTGGAATCAGGTCCCCCAGGCAAGCTCGGAAACGTTCACCACACCTGGATGTCTGCCTTATGTCAGTCTTATTGCCCCTCTGGAAAACAGGGTTGATAGGCTTATGACATAATTCTCTTCACTTCTTTTTGGAGAGAAGCAGTCATGTCTGTGGTGCATGGTATTGACAGAAGGGCTGTAAAATGGCAGAATCAACTTCTGGTTTTCACAGGTGCCAGGAGACCTTGTGGAGGAAAACAGATTTGTTGGTTTTGTTTTTTTTCTTCCTTCTGGATGTGTTAAAGCACTTTGAATTTTACAACAGTGAACAAACAAGGGGAGAAATCTCTATTCTTTGTTTAGATGTTGTGTGCTTATCCTTAAGCTGAAATAGGTTTTTATGGTCTAGCTTTAGTGTAAATGTTAGAGTTATGCAAAATTATTCTTTTCTATTTTTTTAATGTACCTGAAGGAAAGATAATTCTACGAGTATGCCAAAGCAAAACTAAACTTTGGCCTTTCAAAACTTTCTGTAGTATGAGAAGCATTTTGTAGTGTTTTTTCAGACATTTCTCAGACTCCTTAGGATCAAAGCTACTTGTTCCAGTCAGTATTGAATGCAGTCCATTCCTCCCATTCTTGATCACGAAGTACCTTTGTCCGCATCCGTACTATACATCCCTTCAGAGCTGAAGAAACAGCAAGTGTGGCTAGAGAAATCTTCAGGTATTTTTAGTTCTCTCAGGATATTTTTCTTGGCTAAGAAAGAGCCAATGGCTAATCTGTTAATGTGTTCTAATGCATGTTCATTCTCTGTCTGCTGCTCATCTTATTCTTTCCTTATCTCTTTCACTGTTTCTATGACAAGTTTCCTTGTTTCTGGATTCCCTTTCTTCAGTGATTCCACTTGCTACTTTTCAGCTTTTCCCTGTGCTGCCTGACCGGTCACCTAGTCCTTTTCTCTCTGTAAGCAAGAGAAGAATATGTCAAGGGAAAACACAGTAGTTATTTTCTCCAAATACAACTTCTAGCTTGTCATTAGGCTTTCTGTAAGATTGTCCTCTAGTGCTTCGACAATTCTGCAGCAAAGAAGCTAGGCATCTATGCTCACAGGTGGAAGTGAGGAGGACGAGAAGGATGGGTGGGCTGTGCAGGACCATCATGTTCTCAGAGGCCCATGCTGGAGTGCTTAGTTGGCTGCCAGTGAACTGTTAAACACTGCAGTCAAACCCTGAAATATCTAGCTATAAATATTTATATGGAATGCACACATGAACCTTCTGTCTCTGTTGGACTGATGTACGTAAATATCAAGATCTGATGTGAAGACTGTCCTTGCTGAACAATAGGAATAAGAGTACTACAAGCACTTGAAGCGTAAAACTTGTATAAATAGCAATGCACCAGAACAGGTTGAGCTGGAGGGGTGTGGAGGCTGTGCCATGGACATATATAGAATGTTGGTGTGCAACCTGTGTGAGTGGTTGCTCTTGCAGATTGCATTGAAGGCAGTTCTTACTCATGTGAACACTCTCAGATGACTCTTATTGGGATTTTTACCTGAGTAATGGTCTGCAAGTGCAAATTTTGAGTGACTATAAATCTGTGAGCATCAAGTGTTTGACAGTCTTGAAGCAAACAGATAGCTTTTACAGGGCAGTAATGCTCCAAAATATAGGTCTGTGGGTTTCCCCTTTAATATTTAAACGCAAAGATTGCCAAGACCAAAATGCCAAAAAATCAATTTTGTTCTAAAATAAGTAATCACATTTTCTTGAGGTTTGTGAAATACGATGCCTAATAGGATATGCAATCTATTTTTAACCAGCTTCTTTTCTATATATACTTTATTACGATAAAGTCTATCAACAATTGACTAGGAACTGATGTTGATTTTTTTGGTTTTATTCCTTTTGATGGCTGTTAATTATTTCACAGAACAGTATGCCTAATCTGAGGTATCCTTTCAGTAATTTAAAACATATGAGCGTTCTTAGCAACAATTTCCAGTGCATGAAATATTAAAATTTGTTATTTTAAATTTATTTTCAGTACATTTAAATCTGAATTTATAAATTATCTGTCTTGCTGTCCTGATGAATTTTATCCCTTTTCCTACAAAAACTGAATGATCGAGATACACTGCTGGATCTGAAAGGTACCAGTACCTCTTCAGCCACATTGTGCTCCATGCATGATGTAAACTGTATGGGGGAGTTAAAATATCAGCTCTTGGAAGAAGTGAGGGGGCATGGACATCAGCTGAAAGGGAAGTATTTAAAGAGCTGTGCAGGTGGGTTACATCATTCTCATGCTGAAACATTAGTTAAACATATTCCTAGTAAATAACTCAAACTGTTATTAAACAGAAATGCATCAGTTGTACTGGTGTCTGACATTTTAATAGGTGCTAGTTAGGTACGTTCTTGCTGTTGTGGGTACTGTATCACTAAAGACTTTCCACATATTTTCTACTTCTCCAATAAAGTATAAAGAATTTTGAATAGGGCATATTGATTCCAGAAAGAGTGGCCAAAGACAGAGCTTCTCTGTATTTCCAGATGATTTAGAGAAGAAAATAATTTCAGATGGTTCTTACATAATATCAAGATTTATTTAAACAGTTTACTTGTATAGCAAATTATATTTGCTTTCATGAAGAGTAGTTTTAGAACAACTCTGCGGGTGTGAGAACATGATGATGAACTGCCCAATTTCTCCATCTGGTAAAATGTCCTTATATTTATAACAGATTTGCATAAATCACTTTTACTTGTACTCACTTTTTTCCCCTTATCAACATTACTCTTTCAATTGTGGCGTGTAACCCATCTTTTTGTGATCTTCATTTTAGTATCAGGATCTTTAGTCTGTCAGCCTGTCCTTATAGACTGCTCAGTCTTTCTGTAACTGTGCAGTTATCAAGATGATTGATACAGGACTAAATTCTCGATTCCACTCCTTATTCTGTTGTTCATATATGCTGTAATGGCATTATGTTCTGAAAACTAATATAGATTAATTTTTCATGCCTGAAAAAGAAATTATTAACACCTCCCCCACCCCAAACCCAACAAGCCCTGAGACAAAAAGAAAAAAAAAGTCAGGCGTATAAATAGCTAAGGAACCAGATGCATGTGGATAAGTGTTGTATTCCACAGAGGTTAGATTATTGGAAAAACAATATAATGAAAACAGGGTAAAAAGATGTTCAGATTAGAAAAAAGATTATGAAAGAAGGGAACTGATAAACATGTACAATTTAAGGAATTATACAAGATACAAAAGATTTTCATTTCTACTCCTATTACTCTGTTAAATTCTGAAGTGGCAAATTGAGACGAGAGCAAAGGAGATGTCTGGGGTTTTTTATAAAACTTTCTTTAGATTGATGTTTGTTAAAGGATTCAACTGAGGCAGTATTTGGATATACAGTATGACATTTACATAGATAGCAGGGGTATCTGGAATTCTGATGATTAATAATAACATTTTCAAGTGGATATTATATCTTAGGTTTCAGAGTTCAAGCCAGTCTTTAGTATCTGGAAACCAGGACCAACCCTAATGTGTGGCAAGATTATCCTTGGCTACCTACTGCAGATTCTTGTTTCTTTCTGTGAAGCAGCTTGTGGTGACTGCTGTCAGAGACAGGACCTTGGACATGATCCAGTGTTGCAGTTCCTTTGTTCCTCAGCCCTCCCTAAATGCTTTTTAAAAACTCATGTCTTGTAGCATGCCTGAAAGATAAATGCAATTTAGCTATTTTGGGAAGTGAATGGATTTCAAAGCTCAGTATGACTGTAAACGCATTGACCAACTGTATTTGATGAAAATGAATGTATGCAAGCATACAAGAAGAAAACTGCATTTGCCTAATTCTCATTATGGGTTCAGTAGACCACTTTTATACATGCTTATCTTTAAATGCATGTGTGTACATGCTCACTCGATTACCTAAGGAAGTATAGTTGAAGCACGTATGCCTGTGTAAGTATCTGTATAGGATCTTTAAAGTTGCATGTGCAGATTATGTGGATGCCTTTTTTCTTTTCTCTTTCTTTTTTTTTTTCCCTACACTGGGAAACGCCACATTAACTTGTGTGTTAAACCAGATCTAGAGGCTATTGGAATCAGTGGGAATATTTATAGCTGAATAACTAATGTAGAGCCGACTAATTTACTTCTGTGTACTTGAGCTATGGGTTGCTTGTATTCATGTGCTCACATGCTTTGCAGGCGCACTAATGAAGGCAGTTGGATTTTTGCCCTGGTTTCTGCAGTTGTCATCACTAACACAAGAGTATCATGAAATCTTACATTCAGTGACCTTATGATTGCAGGTTCTTTCTTGCTGGACTGGGGTGTGGAAAATATCCAGCAGCTTGCAAGAGCATCTGATTATTCCTTCTCCCCCTATCCCCCTTAAAGAAGCCTCAGGATAAGACTGGATTTAGATTACTGTAATAATTTCTCAGCCTTTAGAGATAAGTTTATTCTTGTCATAGCTGAATACTTTATTAATTGTTCAATCTGATGAATGGTTAAAGATGCTGATGAATGTGATGGTTGCAGTTGCCTATACAGTTCCTTATCTGTGTAATTTCAATAAGCCATTTGTTACAAAATACATATGAAACTGGTGTCAGTGTAGTTTGTAATATCAGAAAAATCATGTACCACTAGCTAAAGTTTGACAAGCACTGAAAGTCTCTTTAGTCATTTACAATATCCAAAAAATGAAAACATTTCCTATCCCAGAAGCTGCTGGAAGCTAAAGAGATTGTGGGACACTAAAAGGAGCAGGTGTACTAGTATCCACATTTGTTTAATAAGCTGAAGAATTAAATGGTAAAATAAAAACAGAGCAGAAAGTGTGGTGTTTTTTTTCAGAGCTTTGTATAGTTTGGATGAATTTCAAGAACTCTAGACTGCACTATAGACCTAACTATCCTTATGACTGTCTAACTCAGCACAAATCTTGTGTTTAACTACATAGTTATTTACTTTTCTGTTTCACAAATTTCTGTTTTCTCTGTCATGTTATTTCTTCAGCATATTGAACTTTAATCATGCCCTGAGTGAGAACTGCAGGTTATAAATGAGTCTAGATTTGACTGAGAGTAGTTGTTTGAAGATAATCCTTTACTTCACTTTAGGTATGGAAGGTTTTTTTCGGGGAAGGTTTTCTGGAGTTATTTGACAGGGGAAGAAAGAGGAAAAATCTTTGTCCATTATGAAAAGATTCTCTTTTAACAGTTTGTAGATCCTTTGATCCCTGAACTGAAGGGGAATGGAGTGTCCTTTATCTGCATTCTTGAGGCTGAAATCCTTTCACACATGAAGTACAGGTGAAAATACAGGAACCCTGTTTCAGGTCTTTTGGATATTTTCATTCATTATACCTTTACATTGGAAGAAACTGGATTAAGTATGAATTGTAGCACTGATGGATCATAGTCAGAGTGTCTACAGAAGTAAAGCATGGGTAAGGAGAATTTATAATACAGGGTCTCTTTTGCATCATGTAAGAGGGCCAAATACAGAGATGCCACCTTGATCAATAACTGTTTATGGAGACATAGCAGTTCTTGACAGGGCTAAATCTAAAATGTCAGAGATAAATGCCAGCTATTTTATGGTGATTTAAGCAAGCAGTGTGTAGAGCCAGCTAAAGTAATGACAATTTTTTCAACTTGGACAAAATTAATTTTTCTTGGCTATAGTTTGGGATTTTCAAAAAGTGTTAGATTTATTTGGAGTATGGTACAGCATTCCATCACATATGTGGTTTTTTTGCCAATTTGCTCAGTAGTCATTCTAAACCCAGGGTTGTATAGGAAGTCAAGGGTTTGCTGAATTATTTAGAAAGATTTGATTATAAATGTAAACCTTTTGTTTGTCTTTACTAATTGTGAACAAGCTCAGACTAAAGAACATCCTTAAGGAAAAAAAATCAAGAAAAATTAACATAAATAGTAATAGTTCTAACTGCGTAGTTTGATAGAAGAAGAGAAATTGCTTGAGCCATGGTTTCTGCTCATATACTCTGGCTTTGCTTTGTTGACCTAAAATGTCCTAGGTTTTGCCAGTGGAGAAATTCTTCTCTCCTCTCCTTCCACCAAGCAGATGATGTGTCATGGAAATCAGCAAAGATCAAGATAAGATTTTGAATCCACTTGCGTGTGCTAAAACAACAAGTTAACATCCCCATTGTTACGTGCTAATTAATTCTGATTCCTTTTAGTTTTTTATGCCTGTGCTGGTATCAAGATAAACCCTTTCCACATATGACCGTCCACTGGTAGAGCGGATGCATGAAACTTGCTCCTGCACTGATAGAGCTGCAGGGACTTCTTGCCTCCTGGGGCACTGCCGAGCACATACTGCACCTTTCCTCTACTCTTCATAATCAGTTTTCCTTCCTGTTTGTTGTCTGAAGAGTGACAGGTATCTGTGCTTAAGGTTTAATAGGTGCTTAAAGAAGTCATAGGGAATAAACTGACCTCACAAAGTGGTGTGTGGGTTATCTACCAGAGGAAGCCGGGTAGATAAAAACTGAGATGTAAATGAGAAGTGCATTATCCTGCGACGAGCTCTCTGCAGCTGTGGATAAGCAATTTCCAGCAGAAACTTCCATTGAGTGCATTTTGACTGCAGATCAAACTGCTTTCTGTATTCAGCTGCTGCTGAGGTGGTAGCTTTTAATTGAAACAATGATACGTGTATCAGAATTTCTAGTGGTGTTTCATTCCAACATGTCATTCAGTTAAATAGAGATGAATTGTTCTTACAAAGGTCTTTTGGTTTTGCCTTTGCAGTGTTGTGGATTGGTCAGTGGCTCTTCCACCTGATGAAATGCCATGGCTTATAAAGATTGCATGTCTAAAAGTTTGTTAGACTTTTTCTTTCTGTAAGATTGGCTAAGACAAGGTAACTACTTTCTTTGCAAACCTTGAGTTTCATCTCTTTGGACCATCACAGCTACAGTAGCACTGCCTCATATCCTGCTATGGGGTACAGCAGATCCCACAGGTGGGATGTGGAAAGCCTCAATTAATGATGTGCTATGGGCCCTGGATTGGGTTAGGTGGGCCATGATGTGGAGTGTGCAGTAGGGGGCTATGCACAAGCCAGGGACCCACAGCAGCCAGTGAAAGTAGGAACATCTCTGCCCCTCACCCTTTATGATGAAGTAGTGTTTTAATTTATGATCTGTTTTTTGTGTCCTAGAACATTTATGCAGGAATACTAAATGCTTTCTGTTTATGTATTGCAATTTATAAAGCTGAATTCTTCATCCAGACTGCACTTCCTCAAGATCTCTTGTTACTTCTGATAATTAGATGAATGGCACAGTGACATTAAGGTTAATGAGGTCAGCATTTGAACTAAAGGAAGTGTTATATTTAGGGCTACTTTACTGATATGTACTGGAGGTATGTTCTTTTTTCAACAGTCCACTACAATGTAGGCAAGAGGCAACCAGGTAATTCTGATGTAATGTGCTTTTTGGTGTGTTGTGATTTTTTTAAAGTAGACATTGCAGTGGAAGGATCTTTCTGAAGTGGCATTGCACTAGGCTAATTTCCGAACATAAATAGCTGTTTTAAAAACCAATTAGTTGCTGTTCATGCACCGTACAGAAGCAGATAATCCATGCAGTTTAACTGGGCCCTTTGATTTGGATGCAAAGGAAAATTCATTTAAAAGGCTTTTGTTATTGTTCCCCTTCTACAGTGGGAAATTATATAGAGAGAAGATGTAGCAAGGGTGAGTATTGAGGAACTGTTCTGCGCTGTGAGCCAAAGGACACCATTAAGAACACTCCTATTATCTGGAAGCCTGACTTCCTGTCTCAGTTTCCTCGTGGGTCTCAATGAATGGCAGAAGAAACGGAGCACTTTCCTGCTTGGCCAGAAACTCTGCTAAATGACTCCTTTGGCTGCATGCCACGCTGTACTTGGGAATAAATCCTACAGCTCCCCCCTCAGTCTGGAGGGTACTTGTTGCAGTTCTTAGGGGCCAGTGAAGCAGATTTTAGAGACCTTGTGGTAGCAAGACAGACCAAATCTTCCTATGAGTGCAGCAAGGCTTTAGTTGTCCTTTTGTATATTTTGAGAGTATGTTAGTGTTTTCATATTGGGTAATGGTTTTACCGCAATGAAAATAGTATAGCTTGCTTTACAAATAGCACCAAAGAGATGTTTAAAATAAAATTACTTTTTAGAAATACATTCAATTCAATCAAGCCTTTCTGTTTTTTTGTTTTCCCCGAGGTTTTACTACATGAGTTAGTGTATGTACTGAAGTCCTGAATATAGTTTTATTGTAGAGGATAAAAATAGGGTAGTAAAGATTGGTGTATGCTTCTTAAGAAAAAATGAAGCATAAGTTGCAGACATCCTGTAAAGTGCTGTTTCAGTAGATGAGGCATCTGTCATCTATGTATGGGAGAGGATTTTTAAGTCTTTTTTGTCTTTTTTATTTGTTGTCTTTGGTACATTTTTTCTAACATGCATATGAAAACCCAAAACAGTCAGAATCCCGTATTAGATCTGATCTAAATTTGGTGCCACAGCACCAAACTCTTGGTTTAGCTGTTACTGTCAGTTTCTGTACTCTATATTTTAACCACATTTGGCAAGTAAGAAACTCACAGCTGACTGAAAGGAAACTTGGCAAAATGTGCACCATTTCCCAATAGCCTTTCTCTATAATAAAAGAGATACTGGGACAGTGTTTAATAATTTTTGGCTTGTTTTACCATATGCATCCAAGAGGAAAAATGTTCTTAATTCTCTGGAGATGGGAAATGTTCACCGTAGTTAATTCTCTGTATGTGTCATCTTTCAGAGGACTCATTCTCAAGCAGCTGTCCAGCTGGAAATTTTGGGGATACATGGAAAAGAGTACAGAAACGACTTAACATCATTGGTGTTTTTCAACAAGAAAGTATTAATCGGCCTGTGTTGTGTGTTGGGTTTTCTTTCCTTTCCCCTTGGTAGTTGGTCTCATAGTTTTTATTGTGTATCCTTCTCAGGCTTTGTGGAATTTTAATGTTAGCTGAATAGGTGTGGCTTTTATGGAGTACCATCAGAGGGGGTGGTGTGAAACAGCCCTTCTCCCACTGAAAGAGTAATCGGCTTTGTCGCCTGCGTGGATGTAATCATGCCACGTGGGCTTGATGTCGAGGTCACTTACTGCTTTCAAGGAAACAGGATTGCTGGGTTATGCCCATCTTGTGAACTGGTCCCTTTGTGTGTCTTCAGTCACCTTTGTGAAGGCAGCTAAGTCCTTTCTGACAGGAGTTCCCCTTGAGTGAGAGAAGCAGTGCTCCCCGTGTTGATATCCAGTATGTACTGGGACTTGGCACAAGCAGAGACAGAGTGATGGCTAAAGGTGGAAGGTAGACACTGCATTTTTCATGGCAGTTTTTTTGATTCTAAGGTCCTAATTTTGAAAGCTGAACATTGGGAGATACCGTTTATTCCCATTGCTTTGCTCTACCTCCAGCAATACCACATTGTCCTTTGTGTTGCCCCTAAGAGTTAGTTTTCTCAGCTGTCTTTTCTGTACTTCCTTCTGATTCAGAGGAAGAAGGAGACTCCTGTGCCTGTCTGGAGTTCTCAGAGAGACACTGGTGAGGTGCCACTGACTCTTCCTCATTATTTGCATACATGGCACAATATATAAGATTTTAAACAAACATAGTGGATCAATATTGATGTGTATTGTTAATGTGACTGTGTTGTCAGTGTCTGCAGTTAAGAATTTCTGGTTTTAAAGAGGTTGTATAATACCACACAATAAATACATAAGTAAAAGGCACACCTCATGTATAAGAGAGGGAGTTTTTTGAGCTATAAGGAGAGAGTACACTAAATGGTGCAGAGGGCAATGTAAACACATGTTTGCATATAAAACAAATGTATATGTATGTTTTAAAAGTGTGTGAAAATAAGTATGTGGTAACTGACTTTGACTCTGTATTTATTTATTTATTTAATTCTCTGTATTTTTCTTTTTTATAGAAGTGAGGGTATTTTCACCTCTTATGATCTGAATGCACTTCTGCAGTAAAAATAGGTGTTCTTTCTGGAAGAAAAATACAAGCTAACAAAATCTGCAGCTGTATGAACAAATGGGGCAAATTTTGACTCAATTATTTACATTGCTTTTATCCTGACTTTTGAAGCAGGGATTTGGGTCCATAATTGGATGTTTAGCTTTCAGCCAGGTAAGCAATGTCTGGCTGATTGTTTTACCAGTATTGCACATCATCATATTATTTAGCTGTTTAAATATCTTTGTTAAGTGTGTCATAATTGTCTAATGATATTGTATCACATATATAGTTTACCAAAGCAGGTCTTTAGTAGACACACAGAACTGCAGGTTTGTGAGAGGAAGTAGTGCATCTTTATGTAGACTGGCCTATGGATTGATTGGGTTTGATTTTTCTGGAATTTAAGTAGCAGTAAAATGTGATATTTATTGGTGCACCCAGTGATATATCTGTGAGGAAAGCTTATCAGTGCATCATAGGCTGGTAAAAGTGTAACTGAGATAGAAATGTTCCTGAGGAGGACTGCCTGAAGGAGATTGCTGAAGTCTGCCCTGACTGGAGCTGTCAAGTTTCTGTTCTAACAGCAAAGTTAACAGAATAGTAGGAAACTGTAATGCTAAAATTATTATTCTAGTTATTGCTTATATAAATGACATTGTATTTTAATTCTTATGCATGTGGATAACAGTTTGAATTTTTTTAGGTCACCAACTTTAAGATACTTACTGTGCTAAAGTATTTGCAAGGTTTGGTTATAAAATGTCTGCTTCATTTATGCTATTGAAATGAAACATGCATGGTTACAAAGCAAGATTTTGCTCTCTTTCGGTGAGCTCCATAAGGTCAATTAAAACTGGGGATGCTGGGACATACAGCTGTAGTATATGTTGACACAGCAGCAGTTTGATAGGTAAGCTGAAAACTGAAGAAGTGCATGAACTTGAGTTTTAATTGTGAAGATTTTATGGAATTTGTAATATAAATGAAAACTGGGAAATTGCTGTCATTTGTCCTAGATAAAATCTTGCAGAAGCATTTGCCAGACAATTCATTGACCAATATTAATACAGTAGTAAAATCCAACTGGTGGATGCTCTTCCATTTGAAGATGACTTGCTTTAAAAGCTTACTGTTCTCTATAGTATGCAGATTTTCCCTGGAAACAAAGTATGTCTTTATTTTGATTCAGTTACTGTAGTTGCCGAAATGTTTGTGGTGTAGGAGCTCTTATAACAAAACAAGCCATACCACACTAAACTGCAAGAAGAGTGAAAATGTTGATAAAAGTAACAAGGACATTACATAAATTTGCTTGGTCTCCTGAATTTATTGCTTCATGCCTGTTTCTGACTGAGAGAAAGTAAACCCTCTGTACTCACTAGCTGTACCAGTTGACATTTCTTCTGTTGCTTAAGGTCTGAGTTTTGTCCTCAGTTAAGTCAGTGGGAATTGACTTAACATCCACTGGCAAATCTGTCTTGGAACTCAGTTACATTAATAGTTTGGATGGAATCGAGTTGACTGCAGTGGAAAAATGAGCTGTCAGACATATCGCATCCAAACATAAAACACATTCATCTAGTAATAAAAAAAAAAAAAGTGGTTAGTATTGAGCTAATGCATTGATGGACTATTTTGTGGGAGAATGAAAGTAAATTCTCCAGTGAAGTGCAATATACAGCTGCCTTCAAAACCACATTTATTTATCAGTAGGAATGTGTCTGTGTCAAGTTGTCTGCTGAAAATTGTAATCACCAGTTCAGATTTTTCAGGTGCTCAATGTGTATTCAGTTTTGTTTTGATTTTTCCAAAGCACACTTCTTATGCACACTTTATAAAGGGCAGCATCTTTAACTATATATGTGATAGTGCCCTCACTATGCACATTTTTTGCTTCTGCTTTAAAGTGGAAGACAGCCACATTATGAAGGTCACTTTCAGCAAACCCTAGTGTGCACTTGTGTGTTGAATATTCACTTTTGGCTGCCAGAAAATCATCCTCACCAGTTGGTCCTTCTTTATGGCTAAAAACTATTTCCAGTTGCTTTACATCATGCAATGTAAAATAGTGAAACAGCTGGTTGCTTCTGTCATATCTGTCTTCTAGGGTCTTACTCTCAAACCTGGCTGTATGGGTTTTAGCTTTCATCGGCAGCAAGCAAAATGCCTGTGCCGTTTTGTTGCCAGCACCCAGTGCAAATACGTGCTCCGGAGACACTGATTCCCTGATAAACTGTGGTTAAGATGGACTTAGAAAAAGGCACTGTAAAGCTGGGGCTTGTGGGGAACTCCAAAAGTTTGGCACAGGGGGAAGAAAATTCCTGTTGTTCAGCCTCAGCGCTGTGGTAGAGAAAGAGCAGTGAGGACTGAACAACACGCTGGAACCAGCTGTAGGAGGGTGAGAAGATGGATGGAAGGTGAGGAGAAGAATGTGTAGTTACTGGATAATTCCTAGAGAAGCTAAATCCATTATAGCCCAAGTAAATGGTCCCCCACACAACTGGTCATTCTTTTTGCATGTCAGGAACAGGGTTTAGTTACAAATGCCATATTCTAAAATATACAGGTCCTCCCTGATGGTTTGATTGCTTTTCCAGATAGTTTTAGGTTTAAAAGGGAGTGTTACAGTTCCTCATTTTCAGAGATGCATATTTTGTCTTCCACACTGGTCCTCTGTTCCCACTTGGGACAGTATGTAGGGTCATTGTTGTTAGCTTGCTTATTTATTTATTTATTTTAGATAAAAAACCCACCCCATTTGTCTGTGTCCATATCCTTTTTGGATTTGCCTGTTAAAATAGTTCACAGAAGTCTTTAATGACTCTCGCTATTTTTGTCTCATCCTCTTTTAGGGGGAAATTGCCAGAATTTTATTTTTGTGCTTTTTTTAGTTTTCTTTTGACAAGGCACACTCATTCCTGAGCAGTCCCTGAAAGCTTTTATTGCCCTCTCAGCCCATCACAGACATCTTTCCCAGGAGTGCACCTCATGGAGTCAGGCTGTTGTGCACCACTAGTCTGGAACTGGGCATCACCTTTCAGTTTGCCCAAGACGCAGTCTTGTTAATAGAAACCCCAGCAATAAAAACTTGAACCCTGCCTTCTGGATAATCAGCTAAAGTTTCTTTAGTGTAGGTCTGACCTTTGCTTTCCATGAGCACAACAAACACTCCATAAAACAATAACAGATAAGCAACTTTCATCTGACAAGCCACACTTATCTCAGTGAATCAAAATAGCTGTGTAGCATCTCCCCTTTATACCCAGTATTATTTTTCTTTTCCAGTGGACTTCCCTTCTCAAGCTTGTAAATTATAAGGTTGTCTCTGGTTTTGTTGGATGTATTTAGAAAGTTCCTGTTCTGTTTTTCTTTTATTTTCTTGTTTATCCTGGCTGGAAGAACAAAATTAAAATTTTCATCTCAGGTTGAAGTATTAATTTGGTGTGATTGCTCAGCTTCTGATCTCACTACCAAGAATGTCTTGTTTTAGGAGCTGATAAAAATATTTGGCTCTGTTTCACCTCAGTCACTCTTGGCAGTTTTTCAGCTGCTCTTCTGGGGTTTCCATCTGCTCTTTTATTCTGCAGTTTCTTCTTCAGGCCCCAGTTTAGCACCAACAATTGCAAGTAAGTGAAAACCTCATTGATTTTTATGAGAGTACAGGGTAAGACACACGTGCTATTCTGCATCTTGGTCAGAATCTTCCAGTGGTTTATCTCACTGATAAACTAGAGAATATGGCAATTCCCTGCAGCTTTCAGTATTCCTTTGTTCTTCCTTTCTCACAGGTGTCCAATGATTTGACATTGAGCTGTATACATTACTTAAACCCTGAAACCAAGGATCTATAAAATTAAATGTCACAAAGTCTAAGGAAAATAATTTTTATCTGATGAGGTTTTAAAATCAAAATAATTTTAGTTGCAGAACAAAGCTTAGGAAGTGCTTATGAGCACATGTGAAATTAGATTTATTAAAAAGCTTTTGTTAAATTTTTCATACTTGTCCTGTTATTTAAGCACTTTTATTTAAAAGAAAAAATATCACAACTCATAATAGGGGTTATTGATGCTGAATAATCATTTGCTTTCAGCTGATTTAATCTGTTAACCCAGACTCTGCATTATATAGAAAAAAATCACACATACATGACTGTCTGCTTACTTATGTATTTCACTTTCAAATGTGCTTTTCATTTTACTCTTTTTATTACATCTTAGCCATGGATTTTTTACAGAAAGCACAATCAACGTTTCCTTTATCTAGCCAGTGAATTGTAGTTATGTAGTTCTTGTGTAGTGAAAGGCATTATGTTATAGTGAAAACCATATATTCGTTACTTGTAGGAGACAGCTTGTCTGACTAAATGTGAAGCTTAACTGAAAGATTTAGAAGGTAAAGTAACAGAAGAAGGAAGAACTTGGTAGTGAACAGATGCATAATGAATTGGTTCATTCAGTGCTTTTCTTGTATTTTTTTTCACCTGCTTGTTATGTACAATTTGACATACTGAGAATTCACTTAATTGCTGAAAAAATCCCTCCAAGTAATAGTCCAGTGTCTGTGTAACGCTGACATTTGTGGCAAACTCCCAGGTTTTTTGCCATATAGAATGCTGATAACTTACCATGTAAAAGCTTTTAAATAACTGTAAGTCAGAAAGATTATTGAGCAAAAAAAAAAAAAAAAAAAAAAGTGATTTAATGTGTCAAAAAAATAAAAATCTTTAAGTTATCCATTTACTGAAGCGTGCCATTCACTCAAGCTCTTGTTTTCCTTTCAAGCAATCATTTCTTATATTTCACTAGTATTTTTTGTGCTTTCCTATCTATTGTGTAAACTGGAGAGGTTTACAGCTGAATCATATGTGGAAGTTTTTTTGGTTTTTAATTTTATCTCCTTTTCACTTTCAGAAACAACCATGAACACAGAATTGTTTTCCTTAGGTTACTAAAATAATTAGAATGCAATATTTAGCTGCCTCTATGGGAAGGAAAGTCAAAGGAGCCTAAAAAATTCTTTTAAGATTAAACAGAAAATAAAACTTACTGACATGTATTAGCAAATCAGCTATTCAGGGTGTTTCCAGGCATAAGATGTGATCATGGTAGACAAACTCCAGGGAGAAGAAATGTTGCACTGATTCATTTTTTGTTCCTTACCTGCCAGATCTGCCTAAGTCAGGTTTTGCTGTTTCCCACCAATTCTGAAGGCAGCAGGTTACTGTTCTCTCAGGTAACTGTGCCCAGCGTGCCTGGGGCAATTGCTGGAAGAAAATTCTCATCCTGTAACTCCTGGCAGAATGAGCAGGCATGCAGGTGGGGGCACTGCATCAGCACCCAACAGAGTTTGCAGACCTGCCAGCTACCACCGAGCAGAAAGGAAAAGAATGAGTGTTCTTGTATCAGAGAGGAAACTTGTTGCCAGATTTAAGCCTCCAGGGTTAAACTTAAACTTGGCAGCACTTGATGAACCCTTTGTCCCAAGAATCAGTTGCATACCCCTACCGCATCATCTTCTGTATTCAGTAATGACTCAGTTTCTGCTCAGTTCATGCCATAAACAGAATGTTGCACACAGGTGTTTACCACTGCTGTCACCAGTAGGTCCTGAAGGACCACTGCCTGACACTGTCATGATCAGTAAAAGCTGGTGGATGGTCTGTTGCCTGCATTGCCAAGAGGAACTGCTAGCAGATAGGGAAGCCAACAGGAAGGGAGTTTTCCCACGCTGGTGATGGGGAAGGAGTGAAATGAAAAGATTTGTTTCCTCTGTTGCTTTTGGAGAAAGTGTGGAAGCAACAGTTTTTGTTTTTTTTTTTTTTTTTTGAGTTCCTGAGGACAAGAGCTATTTCCAATGAATAGAGATGTTTTTGAGGAAGGCGTTAATGTAAAAACCTGACTGGCTTGTATTACAGCTTAATGTGGTAAAACTATACAAACAGCCTGAGGAAGCAGAAGCTCTGGTCAGAGGTCCAACTACTCCTTCCACTTCTACTCGTTGCTTAAAAGCTTGGAAAAATTTTGCTATTAGCTCCTATACAGACAGAATTTGCCCTTTGACTGTTTTACTTACAACTAATGAATTGTTGTCCTAAATAATTTTTTTCTGACTCTAAAAATTTATGATCAGCAGCAGTGTTTGTAATACATTGAGTGTTACTGGACTGCAGTGTAAATCATTGTAGGCACACATACTTAGCACTGCCTAAAAGACATTGTAGGCAAGTAGCAAAATCTATCAGTGGAGTTGGGTTTTTTTGGTGATTTCAACTAACTTCGTGGTTGGACAGCAGCTATTTGTAACTTCACAATTACATCTACCTTAAGTCCAAGAAATCCAGTATAATGGGTAAAAGAATAATATTGAGAGAAAGGTGCTTGTTTGAGTGAGATTTGAAGGCTCAAAGGGAGAAAATCATGCCTCCCAAGGCTCTGTTTTGCTATGAAGTAGTTTGTGTATAATCTTATCCCAGTTATATTTTTCTACCTTACTCATAGCGATACAGGATTAAAAAAGGACCTTTTCAGAATACTGTTGTTTCTAAAATACCTTAGGGCTTCAGATGAAATGTATCTTGCACTCCATCTGAAAAAATGATCTCTTGCAAACTGCCCAAAGTCTGTATTTGTGTGGATGAATGTCTGGCTGGGAGATCATCTGTGGTGACTCATTGCATCTGCCGATATGTTACTATTGACAAAAATGGAAATTCTGGCACACACCAAATATTTCTTTTGGGGACCGTGTTAGGAGCTGCTTTGGGTGATCTGGCTCTGTAAGCAGAAGTGATATTTACAGTTCTTGTGGCAGTATTCCAGCATTGGTTTTAGGTTGAAACCAAGCTTCTATGAAAGATTTCACTTTTGCTGTATAGTTTATTCCAAGAAATCTTCACTTCTGCTGCTGTTTGAAAATACAGCTGGTACTCACTCAGATACTTGAGTCTCTGGTACATAGCAGAACTGTCTTACTAGTTACGTTGGTCTTACGGGCAGGTGTATTGCCTGAAAAGCATAAAGGCAAAGGCAAGTTCCTCGGTAACAAAATTATATGTTTCTCCAAAGTTGATGTTAGTAGCTTTTCAATTGGTTTCATGAGGTAAATGGAACTCACAAATACTTTACTTTTCTGCTTTTATACTTTTGCATGTTTAGAAAGATGTGTTATGCAAGTTACAGAGCAGTTTGGATTTATTTGTTTTCTTCAATCCCTCACCTCTCCCCCTCCTTTTAGTTCTTTCATAAGTGTGATATTTATCCAGTATTCTTGAAATTACTTCCTCTGTGGCTCAAAGCTCCCTTGTCCTCCTGATTTCTAAGAACCCCCTCCTCCCAGTCCTCCTCAGCTTTGGACTCTGCTTGAGAACCAGCTTTGTGCAACAAAAAAAATCCTTTCTAACTACATACAGACACAAAACGTTGTCACAAAAGAAAACAACATGCCACATGTGTGAAATCAAGTGTGAAAGCAAGAAAATCTGTTACTGCCTAGCCCCTTGGCCAGTTTAGGGCATGTTGTGCTTATCTGTAGAGTGCCTTGCCCATGTATGGCAAGAGATCAGGTCAGATAAATAAATAATAGTCCAAACTCTTGAGTTCTTTACTCTGGCAGTAAATTAAAGTAAATGCAAGTTTGCTTATGTAAAAAATTAAATGAATATGTCAGAGCAATAATAAGATAATGGGAAATGCTTTATCCAAATAGACTAGTACTGAAGAGCTGTAGAAGGTCGATGCCAAACCTTGGATCAAACTGAACGCCCACGACCATGGCTGACACCAGAGTAGGGTGTGGAGTACAGAGAGAGCCAAAAGTGAACTGGGACTTTTCCTTCTAGCGAAAGGACTGTATTTTGTGTATGTGCTGTTATACATGAAATCACGCAGGAGGTAATGAAACTTCTACTAGCTTATTATCCTTTTGCAAAAGTCTTTTGATGGGCTCAGCTGTAAGGAGTAGTCTGCAGATGGCAAGAAGATTTCCCAGCCACATCAGGAGGGTATTGGTGACATGTCTTTGAGGTCTCTCAGTGACAAAGCCTCCGAGGTTGGGGTTGATGTAGGGTGAGGTGGCAAAATAGGAAAACTTGGGGAAAATTATGTCAGATCCGTTTGGAATCTCTTTGACTGTATCTGTACATCTAAAAATGTCCTTAACACTGACCTCAGCTGTTGTAGAGTGGCCAGTGTCTGTGCTAGTAAATTTGTCTCTTTCCAGCAATTATGGCTGTATCTGAGCTATTTACCCTTGGCTATGGTCTAAGGGTTGTTTCAACTGCTTCGTGCTTCCTGGGAGCTGCTTAGTCACAGTGCTGGCTGGGAAGGACCAATTTAGCAACAGGAAACTTTCCAGCAGTCTGTTAGTATACCTTCTATTACTTCAGGACTCTTCCATGCAGTAATTTACAGATCTGTATGTAATTTGTGAACATTTGTAGATATATTGAATCATGCAATCTGTAATTTAGGTAGATGTCATCCATGTGTCCCAGGTAGCTTCATTTTTGATTGGCTACATCTTCCCTTCTCCTGATGCAGGTCAGTGTTAGAAAGACAGACAAATGAGGCAGCCATGACACACAGAAAACAGTTTACATATTTCACGGATTAATGCTTTAGAAGAAAAATGTGAGGATTTTGCGTAGTTTGGGGTTGGTTGTTTTTTCAATGTTCAGTTTTCATGCAGAGCCAAGGAAAGTAGTGGTGCATACTAGAGGAAATTGTCTTGCTTCTGAAAATCTCTGTTGCAGTAATGTACTTTGTTAATAATTGGTGTGATCCAGTATAGCAAAAAGCACTGGGATTTGTGCCTGAGTCAAACTTGTGCAGGTGCTCAACTATATTTTATGTGTCTCCTTACACTTAAATCAATGTCTGTTTCCTGGATGAAGAAAGGAAGTTCCCCTCTGCTAAGGAAATCTAGATAGTTGTTATTGATTACTAAGAAGGAAGGTGAGGTGAGAGGGGGAGGCTCAAAAGCAGGAGAGAAAAATCTGAGAGAGAATAAAGACAGGGATGAGAGTATAAAATAAGGGAAAAGAGAGAAAAATCTCACTTTGATGTTTATCAATCTGGATGTGAAAATAAGAGAATAGAATAATAAGGAAGAAACCAATAGATTAATGAAGCCATCTCTCATATTTTACATAAACATCTAAAGAAGCTATAGAAGGCGTTGGAAAGGAGGGTATAGAGCAACCTGGAAGCACACAACCTTGAGAATTAAAAAGGCTAAGAAACTAGAGACCTCCCAAGACAAATTCCATGGGAAGCAGATGTATAGAGAGTTCTTTAGGAGCCATATGGCTTGTCCAGTGGTTGGTGAGGATAGTGTTAACTCCTCCAGGAGGAGAGGGGAAGCCACAGCTGCATGCCTTAGGCAAAGGGGTTGTCAGGCACCTGTCAGTGAAGGAAGTGAGGTGGGGCCCAGCCTCACTGAGTTACAGTTTTCTCTGAAGGCATTATAGCAGGAGCGTGTGTACTCTCATTCACATAGGCTTTTACTATATGGAAAAAGGAAAGTGGTGCTGGAGAAAAGCTTGTTGTGCAGGTGGTTTGTACATGAAATTTGCTTTCACAGATACATTCTTTTGTTCTTTTTGCTTAGCCGTAGACTGTGGCAAGTGAAATCCCTTTTGCTAAATGTAAATTTTTTGCTGAGTAATTGATTTTTTTTTTCTGGGTGTGTTCATGTGGTAACTACATAGATTTTAGAAAAAATATTTGTCTATCCAACCTAAGCCTAAGTTGTTATGTTTTAGTTCAGTGTGATAGCCAAAATGACTATCCAGTTCTTCTCATCCCACACATAGAGTGGTTAAAAATAGCTTCTTTGTCATGCAAATATAACTGTCCTAACTGCTCTTAGTATAGGGCAAACTGGTTAGCAGGGACTAATCAAGCAAAGCCTTGTGTATCTGAACTGCAGTTCATTTTGGGTGCATGGTCCATTAAGCATTCTTCTCTCAGTATCCTTGAAGCCAACACCTTTTCAAAAGGGTGCAGTAACACAAAGGCCTTGTGTACATAAGAAAGGTGTAGTGATTAAATTAAGTATGTTTAGAGATCAGTTTAGTTAAACAAGGCATTGCTTTCTTTGAACATTCTTGCTGCAGTTTAAGAGCACCTTATGCTAATGTTTCAAAATCAACATAAGCCATTCTTAAAGCAAAAACTCCAGTAAACTTGATGTGTAAACAGCATTAATTAGCCAAATCAGTTGCTAAAACAGCCTACTCAGATTCAATTGCAATTTCTTATATGATGTTTCTACTCGTTAGTGGTTTATTGTAGATATAGAAGAAAACGACAGGTTAAATAAGGTTGTTAGTTTTACCTTGGTAGTACAATTAAGAGATTTGGTATGAAGAAAAGGTTGCTATCCCAGCTCTCCCTTACCTGTCAGTGGTACCAAAACTGAATCATTTTTGTGTGTTTATGTCTGGAGGAGCGCAGTGTAGGATGATGGGAAGACAATTTTAAAAGTTGACAGGAATTATGATAGTAAACTGGTTATCATTTAATGGCTTCAGCTGAGAAATGAAGAAATATTTAATAAAATTTTATTTTAGTTTGTTTGATTTGGAAATTTATTCATAGAATCACAGAATGGTTTGAGTTGGAAGGGACCTTGAAGCTAATCTGGTTCCAACTCCCCTGCCACACGCAGGACACCTTCCCCTAGACCATAGAATCATAGAATAGTTAGGGTTGGAAGGGACCTTAAGGTCATCTAGTTCCAACCCCCTGCCATAAGTAGGGACACCTCACACT
>JBCJKH010047461.1:25614-66072 GCA_039877255.1 Loriculus beryllinus
CTAAACTTCCCCTGTGTAAGTAAGTTTTAACCCTTTACCCCTTGTCCTGTCACTATAGTCCCTAGTGAAGAGTCCCTCTTCAGATTTCTTGTAGGCCCCCTTTAGGTACAGGAAGGCTTCTCTAAGGTCTTCCCTGAGCCTTCTTTAGGTTGAACAAGCCCAACTCTCTCAGCCTTCCTTAACAGGAGAGGTGCTCCAGCCCTCTGAACATCTTCATGACCTTTCTCTGGACTCACTGTGTCCTTCTTGTGTTGGGGTCCCAGAACTGGACCAGGTGGGGCCTCACAAGAGTGGAATAGAGGGGTAGAATCACCCCTGTCAACTTGCTGGCCATGCTTCTTTTGATGCAGCCCAGGATAAGGTTGGCTTCCTGGGCTGCAAGCGCACAATGCCAGATCATGAGCTTCTTGTCAGCCAACACCCTGAAGTCCTTCTCAGGACTGATCTGAGTCCATTCTCTGTCAAGTCTGTATTTGAGCTTGAGATACTTTGCATTCATGTGAAACACTTAGATGAATGTAATGAAATCACAGTGAGATTATACATAGAGTATTTTCTGATAGGGAGGATTTTACTGAAGTAGCATTTGTGGAGAAATATGTCCATTTTTGTCTCCCCAGTTGGATTAAAAAGTAGCGCTTACCAAGTATTCATGAGTGGATTTCCTTATATCTATTTTCTACAAGCATTTAGTTTTATGACTTTTTTCAGTGTTAGAAAATATAAGCAATTAAATGCATATTGAGGAACCATCGGTGTGATTTATGAGATACAGTTTGAGAGTATACCTACCTATCATTTAGCACAAACAGAATTTTTTCAAGGGTAAGCTAAGAGACTGACTGAATGCTACCCTTGGAGTGACTTGATTTGGCAGTGAAGAGAACAGGCTAATGCAGATAGCAGTTCTACTGAAATTTAAATTAGTTTGGTTTTAGATGGAATTAAAGTCTGCTTTATAAAGAGTGCTTCTCAAAATGGGGATATTTTGAAAGCATGCTTACTAAACACTCATCTGTGCTTCTGTCCAGGTGTCTGATTTCTATCAGCAGTGTTTCCATGTTTGGTCTAAGAGAAATCCAAATAAGGTGGGAGTGTGTGAAATGTTAACAAGGCTGAATTCGTTATACAAACTCAAAGATTTCAAAAAGCAGCTGAAATACTTAATTATGAAAGCATCCCACATAGTAAAAACTGCATGTGAGCTTAATTCAGTCTGTTATTCGGTAGGTATTAGAAGCACATCTGATTCTTTACATTACATGGGAGGTCTCAGTAAGCTACTCAATTTTTACAGGGAAGACGTGTTTGTCAAATGCTATTTGATCCAGTTTAGCTGATAAAATGGAACTCTTTTTGCTGTGAGTAAGGTCCTGGTGAGATAAGATGTTTCAAAAATTTCTGTTCCTACCCACTTTAAATGTAGTTCTTTGTTGTGTATTTGCTAAATCAGAAACATAATAGCTTGTTCTTGTGATTACTTGAATGGTTCTCCTACTTACTCTACAGTAAGTAGGGGTACTCAAATCGTCTGAGTAGCTAAGGTGGGCCTGTTGAATAGAAGTGGTTGGCATGGTCCAATTCCTCTGACTTTCTAAGCATGTTATCAATAAAGATAAGCAGATTTTTGTCTTCTGGGCACTTAGCTTAAGTCAATAAATAAAGCTTCTGTTGACATCCTTGGCCAATTCTATTGGATATTCTTGTAACAAAGTATTTGCAGGATCAGAATTTATCTCAGTACATTAGTTGGATGTGCAGTGTATGGCTCAAATAGAGATTACATGTCCTCTGCATTATACTTCTGAGATCAAGCTTGAAGTCATCCTTGTTTCAGAACCTCTGGTTGACAGCTTGAGGAATAAACTTCCTCAGCTAGTGGAACTGTAAAACAAATACTTAGGTGACCAAATTTTTAGTTTGTGCTTTGTAGTTGTACACAGAGATCACTCTTTCTAATAGTTAGAGGATAAAAATACAGTGAATTTATTTTCACCTTTGCAATCTTTTAGTTTGTGGGTTTTGTTTGTTTTAATAACCTGAAACTGAGCAGTGATTTGCAGTGTCAGGTGCTATGTGCTGTAAATAGCTCCCTAGGTAGATCAGTGACTAATTTATAAAATACAGATTGCAATACTTAGAACAAAATAGACAAAATTGATGTTTTAAAATGGATTGGAAGCTAACTACCAAATTAAAATATGAAGCTACGAATGGTCAAAAAACTGTATGTAGCTATCTTTCAAATTTCACTGAGCGTCCATTTCAGAACTGATCTGAATCCTTCTGAATTCTTTTCTTGTATGATACTCAGATTAGGTATTCACTGAAGGATAAATTTAAAAGGATTACTGGTGAACAGGCTAGTGGGTGAATTTTTTCTCTGGGACCCACATGATGTATTTTGGCACTGATAATCCACACACGTGATTTCTAAGAATATTTTTCAGATTTAGAAATTGCCGATCAGCTGCATTAGTGTTTTCATGCGTCTAAGAGGAAAAATTCTTAATAATTTACCGTCAAGAAAATAAATGTATTTTACCTTTTGGTGAATTTGGATGAATGTATTCTGTGTATTGTGTTTTGTTTTTCTTCACATAAAATAGTCTCTTAAATACCAGCTGGTAGAGAAGTTGCCAGCTGCTCTTTGCAGAACAGATGATTTTTCACAGCAGTTACTTGATTCATTCCATAGCTGTCACTTTTCAAGGAACAGATTACAGCAAACATTCCTAAAAGTAAGGATTTTCCTCTTGACCCTCATCAACACTGAGTTTGAAATGATGGAAACTTGTGGAGTTTGTTGCCTGCTATGGAAGAGATTCTGATTTCCATTCTCTTTTGTTTATTGCTCATGATGCTGTTTGGGTCAAAGTCCATCTTTTCCCCTCTGTTCCTTTCTGTTCCCCTTTAAAATGCATGGTTAAATCCCAAAGACATGGTGAGCTTTCCTTGTGCTTGAAACTCTCATTTCTCTTACTTTTTCCTGGTGCTTCTCTGGACTGCAGCTGCTGTCTCCATCACTGCGTTATGCATTAATTGCTGGGCAGCCCGAGTGCCACCACGGGCAGTTGCCTTTGAGGCAGCGCCTCTACTCCTTGCTATGCATGCCTTCCTCCTCTTGACGCTAATGGGACTTAATCACTCCTATCAAAGGGGAAATAAGCCACAGAGCCTGGGCCATCACTTTGGGAGTGTACCTGATTGACATGGGATTTTGTAACTCATTTTGTGAATTCCTTGGGGTGATGGTTTTCTGGTTTGTTTAGTTTTGTTTGATCCCCTTATCCCTCCTCCCCTTATTTTTCCTTGTTGGTTATTTTGTTTGTTTTAATTCTTGTCATTTCTGGAGCAGTAAGGATGCTTTGTTGCTTTAAGGTGCTGGAGATTATATGTAGCTTTCCTGATTTTAGTGTTACCCCTTCTTTAAGCATTTGTCCTTTTGTCAATTATGCGTTATTCTATTTACCTTTCTACTCTTTCTTTTCAGGGATTTACAATAATGTTGAGTTAAGGATTCTCACAGTAGATGGTAATGGAAAAATACTGTTAAGTAAGTTTGTTTAAGAGTGCTGATTAAGTAAACGTTTCTAAGTCTATTGCCTTAAGGCAGTGTTTAAAGAGACTTTATTTTCCTTCTTGTAGTAGAAAATGTAGTTTTAATGAACTTGGGTTTTAATTGTCAAGCACTGTCCTACTTGATATTTTTAAGAAATGTAGTGATACCCTCATTGTTCTTAATAAAATGGATTAATAAATTGTAAGAAGATTAAGCATTTTAGCTTCTGGCCTTTGCACTTAATCTCAGAATACCCTTCTGGAGCCAAAAAAAATGATACGCCAGTGTCTCATGCTCTGCTTTGAAGTACTGCAATGCTGGAAGTAGTTTCCAGGTAAACTGAATGGTTCTCACCTACAAGAGTGTGTCATTTGAAAAATCTGTCTTTCATTACTAGGAGAATGATTTTCCTTGCAGTTTGGTGTATCATTAATTTAGTGGGTAGGTTAAATTATTCTCTTAAGTGATTGAAGTTTTGCCAATTAAGACTTTGTGATATTATAATTTACAAGAGAACTTGCTTTTCATCCAAGGATCTTAAATCATCTTCTAAATGTTAATTAGGCTGTGCAGTGTTTCTTTGAAACATATACCCCGTTTTTTCAGAAATACGAAGTAGCACTCAGATGTCAAGTGATTTCTTTGAGGCTAATAAAAATTACTCTTGAATCTTAAGCCCTGCTTAAACTTTGAGGTAATGCTGCCATACAGACCCCTTTTCATAAATCTTAACAACTGAAGAATATGTAATTTTTGTCATCTTCCAGCTTCATTGTGACTCCCAACACTGTGTTTTTGTTACAAATTGATTGTGATTTTGTGTGTTCGTGTTCGTTCAAAGTATCTAAATAATGCAAGGGCTGTGCTGTGGTACTCTGAAGTGATGGTGTTTATAGCACGACATGAAAGGTATACCTTGGTATACTTTGCACAGCCTGTGGCGTGTCAGGAGAGGGTAGGTGAACCGCTTAGGAGCTGAGCTGGTGGGGTCTGAGTACTTTGAGTTTTGGTGGGAAATGGTCTCTGGAGTGAAATACATTTAAGATCATACTTCAATTTTGTCTGGCAAATAGCAAGTTAGAACAAATTGAAGCAGAGTGAGGGAATGAACTTACAGTTAGAGAGTACAATCACATGTTCTGCTCAAATTTGTTTGCTCTGGTCCTTATTTTATTTAGCAGTGTATGAACAGGAAGTCCGTGGCAGTGCTATTTTTTTAAATGCCTCTGAACCTACTAGGGTAACTGATAAAACTTTTGACAGGACCTTAGGACAGTCTTGTACAGAACTTGATGTTTGGCTTAATTCAGTTACTTTTATTCTGTTTCTGCAGTAGCTTTTACACAAAGTTTAGTATAGTTTTTGTTTTATGCCCACATCTTGATTCCCAATTTGTGTTCTGAAATTAACTGTGCTTTTTTTAAACCTTTTTTTTTTTTTCCAAGCTTGGAATTAGTCTTTTACTCCTTAGGTAATTAGCCTAAGAATCTACAGGGAAGATTCTGTCCCATGCTCACTGTGGAAGTTTTGCCAAAATGACTAATTGTCATCAAGTTATTTCAAGGGACTCTGCCTTTTTTGACAGAGATTAAGACATAATTTTGACAAGCAACTTTAGGTATTCAGGTTGCTGAGTTGTATCTGTAATTATTAAGGCACATATGATACAGAAAAAAAAAAAAAGGAGAAAAGCACATGAAGCAATTGATTTGTCTCCTCCAGTTCACTGTTAGGTTAACAGTTCAAATCCTAGAAATATTGTCTAAATAGAGGAAGCAGGGATGACTATGGTATCTTAAAATGTGCACAGTTCATTAATAGGTACTCCATGCAGCTCTATTTTTTTCTCTCAAAAACATTATATTGGGGTATTTAAAAAAAAAAAAAATTACCTGCTCCTGTGTGTATAATCTCGTGTGTTTGGAATTGCTCACACAACACACTTGCCCGATGCATGGAAGATCAGCTACGTTTCCACTACCTCTTCTACCTTCACTGAACAGTGTAATTATTCTGCAACAAAGAAAGTTGCATATCCATTTTGTGTATTGCATCTGAAAAACACTGGGAAGGAAACCTGCTAAAGCATTAGAAATGCTTAAGATAGCATTTATCTCCCTTAAGATTAGCCTTCCAAAAGACAGGTGTTCAGTTCAAGCTGGTCATGTCTTATCCTGCTGATAGCAGTTGAAAGAGAGAGGTGGCATTATCAGTCACGAGATCTGCCTATTTCAGATAGGTGTGTTAGACAGGGTACATGGCCTTGGCCTGAGATTCCTGTTTTTCTGTTTCTTCTTGCTGGAAAAGGTGAGTGTAGATGCCTAGGATCAAATGAGATGCACTTGGGATACTGTTGAGTTCAGAGGAATTATCTAGACTTCCCAAATAAGTGATCAGGTATTCTGTTTCATTAAAACTGCCTTTACAAATGCCTGTTTACCATGCCAATTCACACAGTTGGTGTTTTATTAAACACTACACAGACAGGTACAGTTCTTCTGAGTCTTCCTGGTAAAGGACAGCATGTTGGAAGCACAATTTCTTCACCATTGCAAGCTTGATGCCTCTTTTTTCTGGTTTTCACTGTTCCCTGGTTTTGTGTATTTGGTAGGTCTTGACTGATCATATTCAGGAGTGAGTTACAAGAAACAAATTTCATATTGAAGCACCCTTTCCAAAGGGTCTGTAAAGTGTCCGTTTTGAGAGTCAGGACCTTCACCAATGGCTGAGATAAAAATAATACTTGTTTTAGAGCAGGTACTTTGAAGTTTGTCCAGTTACTGGGATCCACACAGAGAGATCTTCAAATAGAGCTACCAAAGCATGCCTGAAGGTGTTTCATTTTCTTTCTCTACTCCCCTTTCAGTCACTGAGCAGACCTCTAGCATTAGACCTGGAGACTTTTAAAAGATGTTTTTAACTCAGTCGAGGTAAGGCCTGTCTCCTGTGCTTTGCAGTCACGTTCAGTTATGAAAAATAAATATATTGTTTTCTAAAAGTAAATAAAGCTGTTAAAAGAAAGTGTTACAAATTTATTCCTCAATAAGTCTCCTTTGTATTATGTATTCTTCTGGATCCATCACTAACTTTTATCCTTTTAACACAAGTAAACATGATATGGCAAGAGTTCCTCTTCTTCCTTCCAAAGAAAAAACAAGAACTCATTTTCATTAAAATGGTCTGTGTTTTATGCCAAAGAACAGGAAAACCAAGAGTTTCGAAAAAAAGAATTCTACCTCTTCGTCCCGAAAAGCAAATGGGAAGGAAAGAGCAATTTTAAATAGTTTATAGATAGCCTTTTGTAGTCTGTAAGGTGTTTGGTGATGTGGTTGGCGATGTGGGACTGACTGTGGCGTAGTCTTTTATTTAGTGCAGTGGAAGTGGCAGATTATATAAATCAATATGGTGGTCCCCAAAACTGTCTTGCTAAACCATAGAAAGCAAGTATGAGGTAAACCTGTATATTCTTTTTTGTTTGGTGAGTATGCAGGTTTTGTAGGTATAGGCAATAAGGATAAGTTTTTCAAAAAAGGCTTCCTCAATATATGTGTTAAGATTTTAGATAACCTTGGCATGTTTTTTTTTTTTTTTTCCTGTGAACTTTGCTTATCTATATTGTCATTGTGTACTTCCTGGAAGTTAGGTTTTTATCCACACTTAAATGCTGTTTATGTGTAACAGCTAGTAATTACTGTTTTTTCTTATTTAAAATTTGTTTTGGATTCAACAAAGATGCTTAATATGATAAGTAACCAAATATGTGAGTATGTACATATTTTCAAATCATTCAAGAATCTTAGTGTTTACTTCCAGAGGTCCAGAATAGAGTGGATGGAAGTACAAAGCTGAGTTACGCCTTTTATATAGGAAAAAAAAAAGTTTACACAGAACAAATATTAGGATATAATGGATGTTGAGGAAAGTCTACATGCCAGTTTCAGTCCTGGTTTGGCTTTGCGTGTTATTGCTTTCAGTGTTCTCTGCGCATTCATAGCCACGTCTGTCTTTCTGTCTGTGTGTTCATCCATCCACTACTGACTTGGAAAGCAAGAATCATTTTGAGCAGCAAAGAGAAATCTGTAAACTCTGAGTGAATCTGCAGTCACCAATCATACTTTATAGTTAGCATGCAGAAGAGAAAGCCAATGACAGGAATTACGCAGGAATTACTGCATTGTCATTTGTAGTTTAAGTAAATGGCAAATATTTGTGAGTTTGCTTACAATACATATAACCAAGTAAGTATGAATGAATCCACCCCATTTCCTCATCATTTTTGTTCAAAATTTCTCATTCTTAAAATATTGATTACACTGTATTTCCAGGCTAGGTACGCAAATTATATGGATAAAACCATTTCTGACTTTGGATTTGCTTTTTTTTATAATTGTTAGAAAGTGATGCTGAGCAATTCTCCGCTGTTGCAGTCATGTTGCGATGAAAGCTCCCATGAACCTGCCAATAAAGCTGTCATTTAGTTATAGTGTTAACGCATGTCTGCTGGATAGTGAACTGAGCTGCACAAACACACTTCCTAATAGTGTTGAATAGTAATGTCCGCTGATAATGTCAGTTTCTAGACTGGATTTCAACTACTGATTTCAGAAGAAACTTGGGGTTTGCTGCTGAAGAGGTGTCCCTTGCACTGTCAAGTGCCCTAGTCTGTGTTAATGTTGTTTGTATATTTTGGCCTTTCTGCTTATTGTAGACGTAAACAATGAAGATTACATTCCTCAAGTGCAGATTCCTGCAAATGCACTGCCTATAATTTTATGATTGGAGCAGATTACTACACCTGTATGTAGACTGCATATTGTGTTTCGTATTTTAAGATTCCTTTGACATTTAGGGGAAAGTGGGATAGAAAAAAGCTATTATGAAAGTTCTGTGATAAGATTAGCAATCTTTGAAATTTAGAGGAGAAAGGGCCCTAGAGCTAGAAAAAACACCTTTTCATATTCCCATCCAATTCTAATTAAGATTTAGTTGAGTTTATACAGTTCATATTTCCTGTTGCTTTCTTAGTATTCTCAGGAAAATGGGTGTTAACTTGCCAAATCAATGCCTGAGCATGGCTGTGCCAGGGAGAGGGTCCCAGGCTGCCACCGAAGCATTAGACTGCATTGTTCTGGGAGCTGACAGAGCAAATAGAGCAATATGAGCTAGAGGAAAGGAAATTAGTGAAGACCTACCTCCTATCCTTAACTACATCCCAGCAGCCTCTCAGAAGACCTCTTGGGAGAAAAAGTTCTCACAATTCCTGGGAAACTTACAGAGGCAGACAGCCTGGCCAGGCTTATTCCATAAAAACCATAGTCTCAGCAGCCTTTCTCCCTCCTTTGGGGGCACAAATATGTGGCATGGATCCCACCTCCATGGTGGGAGAAAAGAGGGGGATAAATTGGGCCAGAGCTCCCCTGACTGCTGCTGGAGTTAGCAGTTAGCTCCAGGGGCCAGTTCCTCTATTGCCAGTTAGTGTCCTGCATCTCATCTAACAAAGTCTGTGCTATAATTTCAGGCTGCAAACCCTGATGGTCGTTGTCGCTGTTCCTGTTAGACAATGACTTTTCACTTTTTAAAACAAAAGCTAGGAAATCACTTTAAAATAGCTTTTACCTGTTTTGTATCAATGGGTAGCGGAAGTGTGTTATGCTACAGTCCTCAATGAATTAGCAAAATATTTTGTCTTTAAAAATGGTCCTATTACAGAAAGGGTTTAAAGTGGCTGTATATCAGTTATTTCTGAATTTAGGTTCTTTTAATAACTAATATAGAAAAATCTTTTTCCAGTCATAGTACATCATAATACAAGGCCCAAAATAAGAAGCACAGTGCAGTACTTTATTTTGCAGGAAAACGTACATTTCTTTTAAAGTATTAACTTGTGTGAAATATGGGAGAAACTGAAGAGCTTCAGCTTCTCCAAGGGTTTTTTTTCAGATGTATGCCACGAAGGAAGTTAAGGTAAAAGGTAAAAGGAAAACTAAATATTATCATGAATGCAGCTGTATTTGCAAAACAACTTAGTATTATATCTGCTTCTTGAATTCATTAGTTAAGATCTGTTGGCAGACCTTATACAGAAAACCATATGAGTTTTACTAGTGGGAGTCTTATATTTTATAGCTATGAAACTTCTAACAATAGCTAGATACTTATCAGTTTCACAGAAAATTATCTTAATGAATTATGCTATCTCTTTCTCTTCAGAAGGAGTAGGTTTTAAGCTCAATTTTATTTAAATGAAAGGTCATCTTAGCATACAGTTCAGATTAGTTTTTCTTCCAAACAAAATACCATTAAATTTTAGTACTGCCAGGTATTCCTGTCGTTGTTATTGTGAGGAAAGACATGATGTGACTATTTGGCTGTTAGCTTATCTGATATCATCTTTTCTATTACAGAGCAGAATGCACGTTGCCAAATTTTTGTTATCTAGTTTCCCAACTGCAGTACAGTGTCAGGTTCTGCCAAACTGGCTTACGTTTTGCAAGCACTCACCATTGACTTTAGTCACCTTTTCCTGATAGTCTGCATCCTGCCACTTAGCTGTAAATGTTGCACACTCTTCTTCATTCATGCTTCCTACTAAGTTATTTTTATTGAAATTTTGCACAGAACTATGTAAGTGTGCAGGAGAAAAATTATTAAACTCATTCTAGACATAGGTACTGTTAAAAGACTTTAATGGGAAAAAAAGAGAAATTATGCTTGTACACTGTCTAGCGAGTGGAAAAATGGAAAAAGATGCAGAAGAAATGTCAGGATCTAGAAGATTGAAAAAAATTATTGTAATGTGTTAACGTATAATCAATGTGCACTAGGTTTTCTCCAGTTGTATTTGCATAACATGTTCCTAAATTTAACTTTCATATTTTACATGCAGGTGTTGATTTTTCAAATGTAATCTGACCCTTCCCAATTTAATTAAAAGGAAAGGACAGAAATAATAGAGATGGAACAAAACTCAGTATATGAAGTACCAAAAATTGTTACCTTTTAACTGGTTGCAGGGTATGTTTCTTTTAAGTATCTAATAGGGTGATCTTTTGACAGATTATCCTATAGTGTGAAATGCACCGTCAAGCCATATTCTTGCTGTTTCTGAATGAAATCTTACTGCACATTTCCAAGAGATTTTTGCTTTTCAACACATTCTATTGTAAGTAAAATCTTGCTGTATATCCTTGCAAAAGATTTTATGTAAGGTTAGGGAAGATCTTACTTTTTTCCCAATGAAACTGAAAAACAATTTTTGAACTGCTTCCGTAGCAGAGAAGAAATTCCATGGGCTCAAAATTAGAAATAAAATTAAAAAAATAAGCAAACTACCTTTACATTATTCTCAAGGATGTCAAAACCATAAAATTGACTAGCATAATGTACCTACATTCAATAACAGCATATGTTAACTGTAAGAAGCAAGGAGTGTTAGATGCAAGTGTTAGAAAAGATGTGTACAGAGCTGTATAGTACAGAACCCAAGCTGCCTTGTCTTTTAGACAAATCAGAGAAGCTTAGGTGCTTTCTCTTTTTCTTGCTGAGTGCTGACATGGGATTTCTACTTTGTTGTAATATTTCTCTGCTGAAGATGAGGGTGCTTCTGGGATTTGCCTTTTCAGTAAATACCTTCTTCAGCGATGCGCTATTAATATTATTTGTACAGTGCTCCATGTTAAATTTCACCTCATTGAGTATCATAATACAGAACTGCTTCAAAAATTTACTTCTGCCCCAGTGAAAAATACCATAGATGCCATTCCTGAAAGCTGCTTTTGCTTCACTGACAGATTACTTTGCCAGATCAAATAGGTTGTCAGGAAAAACACAAGTGAGCAGATCAAAATTGTTCATTTATCTGTCCATCATGTGTAGCCAAGAGATTTATGCTTTTCAGATAAGTTTGCCACAAGTCAAGTCTTGTTGTGTGTGTCTTTTTTTTCTGATTACCATAAACTCAAGGATCATGAGATTACTGTGAATCTTTACTGGCATTTCCTGTGCCATTCATAAAAATGCCACATATTTCCGTCAAGACATCTGAACCAGCTGAAACCAGGTGCTAAGAATTTGTCCTGACTTTTCAATTCAGGATTTATACAGGGATTTTGGGTACCTTGAAGGTCCAAATTAAAAAGTGGTGGGATGTATGTTGATCTGAACATGCAAAAGTCTTTCTAGCCAGTACTAAACCTGGTCAGAAGTAGAATGGCCACATCTTGTGACAAAAGCTTTTGTTGTCAACTGTAGTGATTGCCACAAATAACGTTTTTGAATGAAGCTAAGTTCTTCTGCAAAATGTGAGACATCAAGGACAGGCAACAGAAGCCAGATCCATGAAACATAGGCTGTCTCCTTGATGTATTTATCCTGATCTGTAGCTAAGCAGTGAGAATGAAAATGTTCTGTCAGTTTGTGTGTGCTGATTAAATCATCTCAAAAACTGTGTTATGTGCCTGGGGGGATTTATTTTCTATATTTGTTAAAAATCATAGACTGTTTTATAAAGAGAATTTTGCTTAAATGCTGCGGACAGTAAAGAGCAAGTTTTCTGAAAGCACTGGAAGGTGTATATTTGTACTTAATATTAAGAAAAAAAGAAATAAATCTGTTGATTTGGTCAGAGTTATGCTCTGGAAGTTCCACATTATCTTTACTGATGAGTATTAGAGCAATCTGTTATTCCAACTGCCTGTGTTAGATACATATTTTATCTTCAGCTTTCTTGAAATTGAGATGCTTTCCTCTTCTGGAACTTAATAATGTTACTGTTTTCTTTGATCAAGAAACAACTTCTGCTGACTGCTACTTCTGATAAACTCATATAAGAAGTTTTTTTTTTTTCTCATGGTCTCCTTTCCAGATTCTGTCTTCCTTGTACTGCTTCCAAGGAGAGACTTTGCTCTTCTGTGGGGTCTGTAGAGCAGTGGCAGTTGTTTTGCTTCTCTTTGCATCTAGGGACTGAACTTGTTTCAAATGCACTGTTTTGGACTGGAGTTAAGTAGGCCATTAACGAGATTTTCAATTGATGGCTCTGTTTTGTGACTGTCAAATCAATCCTTCCTTCTGCCTCCTAAAATCTGTTTCTTTCTTTCTACTGTCTTAAGGTAGTGCAGGCTGTACTTGCAACTCATTTTTTCTAGAGTGCAGAATACAGTCTCGTTCTTGGTCAAGTAATGAATATATAAATTAGTAAGACAATAATTATCCAGGATAGTTCAGTAGCTGTACATTTTAGCTACAATAAAAATAAAATATATTAGTGACTTGGCTGAGAGCTTCCTTTCGAAAAAGATTTTAAAGACAAAAGGTGATGAGGAGTATTTAGCTTATGATCATTGCTGTGTTGTAAATGCCTTTCTAGGTCCGTTATGCAGTACTTCGTAATGATGTGTTTCCAGCTATTGATTTCTATCTGCTTACTTTGGGGTTTTTTTGTCAGCTGGACTAAGAATTGTCATCAGTGAATAAAATCTTTCTCATGACTATTTTATTGATAATTAGACCATCTAGAATTGTTTCTGTTAAGTTATATGTACTGACTTCCTCAGCTCTCTCACTGTACTGAAAAATCATTTGCATGAATCCTATCTGAACCTGTTCCAGTCTGTCAGCATTCTCTTGAGAGAGCTTATCCAAATACTAACTGTTCTGCCAATAGCTTACTAAGATCGTTTACCAGGTACAATACGGCACTTATGCACCATCCCTCTGTTAAAATAGCTTACACTTTCTGGGCCATAATATTACACTAAAAGTTATGTTTACCTGGTTGTTCTCCATTCTCCTAATTCCATATGCAGTTGGTAAGTGGTCATTAGTAATTTATCTTGTTTGTATCCAGCTGCATTTCCAGTGTACCCTATGCTTTTCCCCAGCTTTCTCCCATGCTGTTTTCCATAGCTGGCCAGCTTGATAAGACACTGAGTAGGCTCTGTGTGATCCATGTGCCTAATGATTCTCTGATGAGGTGGCCAAAGGTACACACAGTCTAGATAGCCAAGAACTGCTTCTCAATTCAGAGGGTGTGCACTGCTTCTTTGCTGCTGTTGGACCAAAACATTAGTTTAGAGGCTGCATTTCATGCAGATACAAAGTCCTTTTGGCGAGACTGCGTGCTAGGATGCTGTCTGGCTTCCCATGGTGTGACCTGCATTCTTCACAGGTACATGCATGTGCGTGCACATACTCTAAACACATGAGCTTTCTAATATTCACCTGAGTTAGATGTTGATTGTTGTTTTGGACTATGTAGGATTCAGTTTAGCAAAGAAGGACAGGTCACTCTGAATTTATGACCTGTCTTTCTCATTGCATATATTTACAGTAACCCCATGCTATTTGCTGATTCTTCATAAGTGTTTCTATATACTTTTTTAGTTGAAAACCAGTTATATCACTTTAAGCTAAGATGTAGTTCTTGCAAGAAAAAAGATGCAGATGATTCATAATTCTTTGTTCTTAACTAAGCCTTCTCTTGTCAAAAGGCTATTTAAATTGATTTAATAGGACTGATTTTGTCTAATGCTACTAATATGGAGATAATTGCTTCAGTTTTGTATGGAAGAACCATTTAGTTTCTGACATGAGAGTGTGACAGCTATCAAATTAAAGACAAAGTTAGTTTATCAATCTTATATTACCCTTGAGATTTGAAAGTCTTAAAGTAATTGTTTTTATCTCTGAGTATAAAATTTGTCTGATAAGTTAACTCCTGCTGTCATTATGTCTTTCTTTAAGAATCCACTTATCTTCATTACTTTGCTAGTAATTTTAAGCTATAGCTATCTTGCTGTGAAGTACGACTACAGTCATTTTGATTTAGCCTTATTATTATTTGTAACATGAAGTATATTATCAGTTAAATGCTCTTACAGAATTTTATTGCATGGTAGAAATTCAATTAATACTGTCAGAAAATTGTACTCTCTTGACTTGATGTATTTTAAATTCTTATAGTGGGAATGGCCTCTGCTTTTGCATCTGTGGTACTGGTTTATGAAAATTGAGTGGTAGTGTTGACAGGTTTTTCAAAAAATAGAAATCTAAAGCCAAGTAAGCAAAGTCAGCTTCAAATTGGAAGTACCATAGAAAAAAGTTTTCAGTAGGAAGAGTGCAGGGAACATACAGTTTTAAAAAGGTTCTGGATAAATCACGGGAAGATACATATGATAAAGTTGATGGTGCCAGGAGGGTTTTGAATTTAGTAGCCTGACCACTTATGTATTTCTGTGTTAATAAAACTTCAGAATGAAATCTTTTTATTGTATTAGTAAGTGTTAGGTTGATAAAACAATGAGCTTCTGGGCATTCCATGAAAATGTTGATTGGATATGTGATCGAACTTTTAATTTAGATACTATTGGTTAGAGAAACTGGAAACTAACGTGAAAAAAATAACAGGTGTATTAGTTCAGAAGTTATATTACCAGTTTTTTTAAATTTCTGCTTTCATCCACTTAGAATTTATGTTTTGGGAGTTAAATGAAAGGAAGACCCAATAGATAAATTAACTAAACCAGAGGCTTGAATTTTTGAAACATGAACAGAAAAATCCACTTACCAAATGGAAAACTATGTAATCATTAGGAAGAAAGCTTATTTTCATACTCCCATGCTGGAACTAATGATATTTGACTCCATACTTGAAGAAAACATATTTTTTTCTTTAGCGATGGTAGTCGAGCATATTGGTGTTTTCATGTTTGCACATGAGGCTTTGCTGAGATTATGGTCTAGAGGTGCTCTTTGTAGTGCAAGGCCACCTGAGAAATTCCTTGGAGTAGCTCTGTGACAGGTGGCATATGAAATGCTGTGCAATATGTGTAGCTCTGTGCTGGGCCTGGTTATCACCATTAGTTAAACAGTAGTTAGCACTACTCTTTGTTCTGTACAGCCTGTGGAAGGAGAACAATTGCAGGTGCATTTTGCTTTTCAGGATTTCTGTTAGTACTGATTTCTGTTAGTAACTCCACTCCCTGTGGAAAAAGCTGAGTACATTATTTCCCTGAGATGTTTGTCTCATTTTATCAAGATAATTTGCTTTAATGCAAATCCAATAAATAACCTTTGAGGCATCACAAATAGACTGGATAAGTCAAGTCGAGTCACTCAGCATAGGACTGGGAATTGAAGAATTGGTTTTAGTGACTCGGAAGCTTTTTCGTGTTTTCGTCCAAGTGCATGGAGTTGTTGCAGGTGATATAATAATGATGCTTGTTTTGCAGGTTTTTGTTTTATTCTCTTAAAGTTCACACTCCACTGATCTTTAAACTTCTGTACTTTCCCAAGATTTGTTGGAACCTTGCAATCCTTTCTGTTAAATTTTGGACTTGAATATTCTTGCTCATTTTTTCGAAGTCCCAGAAATGTGATGTACCCTATTGCAAAAGCCAAACGAGCAATCAGAAAAAAATCCACCCCCCAAATCCCTCCCGCTAACTTCAGCTCTGATGCCTTAAAAAGATCCAGAATCTTTTCCTGTCCTGCCAGATGTTCCTCCCAAGTTTTATGAAAACAAATGAAGTCATTTTAGCACATGAAGATGTCTTCTGTTCTCAAACTTTGGGTTAGGTCATTTACTGCTCTCTGAAGTGTCCCTTGTGCATTTATGAATTTCTAACACATTTGTAAAAATTACAAGAGTTTTTAAGATGCCGCAAAGACAGTTTTCTGGTATATTCACAATCTAGAGCTAGGTTTCATCCTTTTGTCTGACATTAAAAAACAAACAAACAAAACCAAGCCCAAAAGCGTAAGTTCTGTAGTACAGAATTTTCTTTTTTCTTTCATATTATGTCTTGTAGATTGTGACAGTTTTCTGTCTGTCTCTATTCTACCTTCTGTCTCTTTAGACCTTCTTTAGTTCTATAATTAACATGTCAGTTGAAAATGAGTGCAGCATTTCTAAAAGATTTTGCTGAGCTCCTTCTACTGATTGTATTAAAAAAGTAGTATCTTTAAAATATTGGGTTTTTCCCCTCTTCAATTATAGAAATAAATGTTCTCTCAGAACTAGGAAGTGCAAGATTAATTTATAAACCACAAATGTAGTTTTTGCATCCATGAAAGTGCTTTTAATTGACACTTTTTTACAGATCAATTTTTATATGGTGTTTGAATGAATTATCCACTTAAATGTAATTATAACAGTAATAACAATATTACAGTAAAATTTTTAGTCATGTTCTTGGGAAATAATTTATAACTGAAAGGCACTAACTCTCACAATAGGAGTGCATTACAGCTAACACCTGAAGCAGTATTGAAGCTATCTATCCACAATCTGAAATGTTGTCTTACAGCCCTTCCTAGAAGAGCTTTAAACAGATAAATTTCTGTAAAATGGCAGTTTTTGAATATTTAGTTGTGGACAGAAAATTTAAAGTTTAGGTTTAAAGTTTAGGCATGCCTTTCCAAAACTTGGGGGTGAGCCAGGGTCATGCACTTAAAATCTGATCTGTCCCAGAATACACTGAATTATTTGAGTACTCTGATATCAAAAAAACAATGGGTTGGCTGCTTTAAACAGCAGTGCTTTAGAGCGCTGAGTTAGCAAATCCTTCCATTTTGTCCTTTACTAAGAACTGTATTTTCAATTACTCTGTGTTAACTCAGGGAAACACCTGAAACAAGTATGTATTACATGAGAAATGTGGACCTTTAGGATTGTGACTTACAGACTAGGATTCATATAACAAGAAATAGTGTGTAGAAGAATGTGTATGTTGGTTTTTGGTTATTTTTCCTCCCACATGTAGCAGAATTCTCTCAAATATTTACAGGAATATGCCATTTGATAATATAGGATTCTTCATTTAACCTTTGGACATCATTCTGGACACAAAAGTTTTCGAAACACAGTAGTAATACATATGATCTGCTCGGGTGTAAGTGATACAGCAGTGTGGTTTATGGGCACTCAAGTTTTGTTTGTTCAAGTGCTTATGTGGTTTCTACATATTCATAAATAGTTCATTCTGAAAGCATGAAAGAATAAAAATCACCTAGGAGTTAGGGAGCCTATTAAAATTTTCTGTTTCCTAAAATCTTAATCGTGAAGATATATTGAAATATTAGATTCTAAATGCCATAGACTAAATAGCAGTCCTCTGGAAAGGGTGATATTTAATTCGGCATATTTGCTCTGAGTGTTAGCTATTTTAAATATTTGTATTTTCTCTGAGCTTGAAGGAAGCTTAGTAGTTGCAGTATCTTGTGTAATTTCTACTTCCAGAGATATATTAAAAAGTTATTTGAGGCCACCGCTGTGTTGCTGTCAAACTACACACCCCTCATAGCCAGAAGTCCATGCTAGCTCAGGGTGAGCTGGCTAGAAACAGCGTGTTTGGCTCATGTCCTTTGTTCCAGCTGCTGAATTGCATTAAAAGGCATCTAAAAATACTCTAGGACTAATTTAAGCAGTAACATCTTTATTAATTAAGCCCAAAGGCATTAAACCCATTAAATACTTAGTGCCTATCTTTGTTTTCATGCAAACAGCAGCTGTAATTAAGACTGTTGCAGTCACAAGGGGAGAAGCCATGTCTACAAGTGGGATGGCAAATGGACCATGGTTCACTATTCCTGCTAACACATGGGCTGCTGTCATACAGCAGCTTAAGAAATCTGGTGGTAAGCTGTACATGAGGAGCTGCAGTGGCTTAACGAAGGCAAGAAAAGAATACTAGACATGGAAAAAAATGCAGAATCTGTTATTTGCATTGGCACTTCGTTGTTTCTGTTTGATGTACAAACTAAAATGCCATATAGAATGAAGATCAGCATAAGACTGACTTTCTGGAAATGAGAAGCTTAACCAAGGTATAACTATCTGCTTTCTTTTAAGACTTGTGAAGTACTTAAACTTTCACATAGCTACTATTTTACACCACAAAACTGTAATAAAATCCATGGGAATCAGAAGTGGTTTTTGTTATCGGACTGCTTTTTTCTTAATTTGCTTCTGGTACATTAGTCTGATAATCAGTTGCGAATAAGTAGCAAACTCTAAGTCTTTATGTAAAATACCACCGTAAATATGCCCAGTTTAACCTAATCGCTATTGTGGCAGATTGGGGGTGGCATGTGTTGTTGCAGCCTCAAAAGTTTGGGGATGAAGGCAGGCTTGCATAGAAACTGGAGGGACAGCAGAAAGTTGAAGCTGTGTAGTTTCTTTTTTTTATCACTCTCTCCTCCCTCCCCCACTTAAGTTCTGTTGGTGACACTTGAATTACCAACAGTGCCAAAACCTAGGAAGTAAGTAAATTTGGACTGCATGCAAGAAGTATAATTCCCTTCAGAGTGGGGCGGAGATTCTGTTGGCTTGCAGCAGAATATTTGCAAAAGTCTAATACTCTTTACTGTTTAAAACCAAGGATTTAAGAAAGCTTTCAGCAGCTACGCTGAATAGTGTTTTTCAAGAGGGAACAAATGCAAAGCTAAGATGAGGTTTCATTGTAAATATCAGAGGCAAAATATTCGAATGATTGTATAAATTCTGTCTGGAGTACAATCATGGCTAAAATTCCTCAGAATATCGAGTTATGTAAGAGTCAGATGTAAAGAGCATAAAATTCTAACTAATAGCTTGATATTAGGAATTAGGTAACATCAGTGATTTTCCACTGTACTCTCACTGTTGCCTCACTAACTCTGAGTAAAGCAATTTCTGCTTTACTTACTGTGTCCAAAATGTAATCAGCAGCTGTGCAGAGTCTCCATGGGGAAAAAAACCCCAAACCCTTAAATTAAAAATGCTGAAAAAAATAAATATTTGTGATGAGTAGGACTCATCATTTCTTTTTTAAATCGTGATGTGAATTGGATGATGCAGAGTAAAATAATCATGCTTCAACGTTTTAGCTGTATTGTACTCTAGTAACAAAAAAATGTGGTAGAAGACATCTATTTAATATGTGGACAAGGAATATAGAATTTCGTTGGTCCAGCACCCAAAACTTATTGTGTTAAGCACAGGATCACTCCCAAAAAATAGCAGCATTAAGAGCTGTTTAGTTGCTTTCCTCGTCTCTTCTGCAGAGCCAGGTTGCAGAATGATGTGCTAAAAACCGAGATGGCATGACTTTAAAGTGAGGCTCATGACAAAAATGACTGAAACAGACGGCTGCAGCTAATAATGGAAAACACTTCTGAAATCTAAATAATGGTTTATTTATATACGGTTTAATAATTCTCCATGTTTAAATTTAAGACCGTGCAAATGGAGCAACATTTATTTCATGTGGTATGAGGAGAACCTTGATCCTGTATGCCAGATAATCCCTTAGAGAGCCACTTCCCTTTCTGTGCCATTGGGCTTTCTGTGTAAATCTTCGGTTGCATTTAATGATTATTCAGGGATTTTCTGTTTTAGAGGTACTACTTAAGCCTAGTTGGGATTTTATGTCTGTGAGAAATGAAATGCTTTTTTTTTGGTTTTTTTTTTTTTTTTTTTGTTTCCTGAAGATGAGAAGAGGTACAGGAGAGGATTTCCAGATAGATCAGTGCTGCTGCAATATAGCATTAATGTGGCATGCTTAGTGTATTCTAATGACAAGTTTTAAAGAAAGTATTGCTGTATAAATATGTGGCCTCTTACTGTCATAGCACAACAAAATTACTAAAGGGAATTCTCATGTATTACTGAGTTGCTTATGCAATTCTACTCCATAGTAACAGTCTGTAGCACTAGCGGAAAGACGTTATGGCTGTGAAATTTCTTTAAGACTGGTATTTCGAAAGTGAGATATCAACTAAACAGTAATTCCCTGTTCTTTTTTGTAAATCAGCTACCTTTTGGATTGTCATCCAAATTCCCAGACACCTGCTGCTGCTTCCCTCTCAAGACTGCTGCACAGTGCTGGGACTGTGCTGGCTGTGACCATCCTTGTGCTGTCTCTCCAGGCCTTGCACCAGGATTCTTCCAGGGGCTTCACTAAAAATTTACTAGCCTGAGTGTGTTCAGAAGCAGCAATCCCCCAGGAAAATATGCTTGCAAAGGCTGAAGACCTAGGAGCCACTCATCTAAAGTACTTATTTTCCTGTAGTGTATGTAAATCTATTCCTACAGTTTTTCAAACCTCAAAATTTTTGACCCAGTAACTTACTCACAAAAAGACTAGGATGTTAAATTGAAATTGTGACCAAAACTGCCCCACACAAATTTAGATGAATTTTGAATGGTTTATTATTTTTGTTCTTCATCCTAGAAAAGGATTTTATTCTCTGAAATCCTTATTATTCAATTATTTAGTAATATCTCCATTTTACTGAATAAGTTGGAACTTTTTTTCTTTAAGGTGAGCGAAATGGAAAAGCAGATAAAGAATTTTCCCTCTGTCCTCTGAAATACAAACATTTAGGCAAAGTTTTAAATTATCTTGGTCTTCCCAGCTCTTCCGCATCACTAAAAGTTTTCTCTTTCTCAAAAAAAGTAAATTCATTGTAGATGGCTAAAATGAAATACTCTGTAGCTGCTTGCCTTCTGCATGGTATAGGTTTCCTAGTAGCTACATTCTTCACCTGTTTTTCTCCACTTTGTAGCTCTCTTCCATTGAGCTTCATTTTATTCGATTTTCTTGCTCCTTGCAATTTCTTTTGCTTGAACCTGTGTGCTTTTTCTTAATGATAGGAGAGGAAGCACGGAAGAGATTTGTAGTCCTTATGGTCTATTCTCAAGGTTGTGTATCTCACAACTTACACCTTACGTGGGTTTGTTCCCCTGCTACCTTTTCTGTGTTCTAATAATGTGGTGAAAGCTTTCATGCTTGTTGACTGATCAGAATGCAGATGACTAACTCCAAACTCCTTGAAAGTTTTTAGTTTGCATCTACCTAGCATGTAAAGTGTCTTCTGAGTTGCGTGATTTTTTGTTTGAGTAAGCTTTGCTATTAACATCAAAAGCCCACTTGCTCTTCCCAAGTTACCATAATATGTGTTGGGCTGAAGACCACCAGAGCTGCAAAACTCTAGGAAACAAAATTAATTTCATTTCCAGTATCTGATGGTTTGTATGATAACTGTGCTGCAGTTTCCTATCTTCAGATAGAGCTGTTACTTTCCTTCTGAGGCTTCAAGACTGAAGTATCAAAGTCATCAAACTACAAACTGATCTGTGCTTTGAACAGATTGTACTACAGAACAACACTTTCCCTGTCCCCAAATGCACTTGTGCAGGTGACTCTATACATGTAAGTTTCCAGCTCATTTTTTACCTCTGGTTAGAAGGAAAATAATATCTCAAACCTGCCAAATAAAACAAGAAAATGATTGTTCTTATAATACCCATGCTGAACTGATTTAATTCAGTTTCTAGGACAAAGAAACTAGTACAGTGCTCAAGTGATGGACAGTTGCTTTATGATGATGAAAGTATTATTTTAATTTTAAAATACCTAAGTTTGCTCTGAGCAAAAAAATATTAATCATGTGGAAAAAGTTATGAAAAGTATGGTACTTCACATATAAAATGTAATTTCTTTTATGAACCTAGAGAAGCTATTTTGACATGAACATAAGATAGTATGAGTAAAACAAAAAGCTATCAAAAAGCTTTGTTACACCAAACTCTGTATGACATAGATACAGTTGATTGATATGGGTGTAATGGCAAAGAATAAAAGAGTTCGTTTAATCCTTTGGTTTGTGCCATGCATTATGAGTTAGCTTAGTCAGTTCACTTGGCCTGGTGGTGCTATTTTGCCTGGTGTTCAAATGAAAATGTCTAAGGCTTGCATCTTTGGGAAGGCCTTGTAGCAGCTGCTGTGTCTGTTTCAGCCCTGACAGCTGTTTCATGTAGGTGGCATGCTCAGACAGACACCATTCTTCCCAACAAGGGTTTTTCTCCATTCTTCTATAAGCAGCTTATTTTAAAGTTATCAATTTTCCATTTTTAAACAATTATTTAATTCAATTATGTAGTTAATTTCTAATCTTAATTTAAAACAATGAGTTTTGTTCTTTTAGTTTTATACCTTTATACATACTTTCTATTTTTTTAAAAAGATTGCCCTTTAAGAGTGATAATTTTGCCTCAGAGAGCCTGGTCTTTCTACTGTAAGAAAGCTTAGCTATATAATTAACTTTGTAGACCTTGACCCTAAAGCTATTCATCGGATAATAGAGGTTCAGAGTAAAAAGAAGATGAATCTTATAGCATCATAGTGGTTATACAGGGCTAACTGCAGTAGTTATGGCTGTGGTGATATTGTAGACCTGAATTTCCCCCCCACTGTATTTTTCTAGCTTCCTTAGTAAAGCCAGCTATCGCAGAAGTTGTCAGCATTTGCAGGTAACTGGGAACAGCAAAAAAATCCCATGACCGTTCAGCCCTGTTTTGTATGCCAGAAACAACAGTCTGCTCTCATTAAATGAAAGGTTAGCTGGACCAGTGGCTTCTGCTAGGTGTGGCATGCACCCTTCCCAGGAAGAGGGAGAACATTTCCCTCACTGCCTTGGTTATCGCAGTAGCAGGAGTGGTGGACCCCGGAAATGATGGTACTTGCTTGCATGTGGTTTCATGTAGAGCAGGTCAGCATTTGTTGTGGTAAGAAAAATCAGCTGTGATTGCCCTATATTTTTGGCAGCCAGTGATCTTTCTGAGAGAGCCTGATTTCTTGGTGTGTCTTTCCTTTTGAAGTGGCTGATAACTGCTCTTAGGAAAGGCTCGTGTTTCAAATTTTTTATTTTATTCATTTATTTTTTTCCTTTTGACTCTGCAGTCCAAAAACTGCAGTAGAAAATAATTAAAAAGGTTAATAGGGGAATGGGTAAATGGATCACTTTCAGTGCATGTATATCTCTGTAGGTTTGTTTTGCCAATATCTGACCTGAGGCTGTGATCAGTGATGAAGAAAGTAGCTGGTTGCTTTGACAACATAATGTGCAGACAACTTTACTGTTTGCAGCAGTGTCCTCTGTATTCAGTTCATCAGTTAACTTGTTAACATGAGGAATGTATTTTACCAGTTACAGAGTATGTGGAGTGTTGATGATAATCTTGCATAAAGAAAAAGAAAATGGTTACTGAAAATCAGGAAGCTTGCCAGGTTGAACAGTTCATCCAAGAGGAGCTGTTACTTTCTTAAAGATCATGTGCTCAAAATACTATTGAGTAAGTTTAGGAGTGAAGCTTTTTCTTTTACTTAAGACTGCAACTTCTGTCAAAGTCTTTGCTTTCTTGAAGTTTTTTGTTTTGTTTTACACTAATTTTAAAGGAGTATGAAACTGCCCCTCAAAAATTGTGGAATTGAAGAAGTCACTACTTCCAAACTAAGAACAAAGTAAAAGCTGTAGTTAGCTCAGATGGACATCTTCAAATCAAGATTTACACTCTGCCATAGAGGAACATCTCTAGCAAATTAATATCCCCTTTTACAAAGATCAAGTTCTACAGGTGTTGCTTTTGGTAGGTGGACATTTTACCCTGATAAAGGGTGTCACAAATACTCCATTTTCCTTGAGAGTATTGCTTTGTATTGGAGATGTTTCCTACTTTGATAAACTTGGAACATGCCCCAGTGCTGTATGCCACTTCACCCACAGCCCATCTGTGCTGTGATCTGATTGCTGTGCTCCTGGGAGGGATGTCTGGAACCAGGTGGCTCTATAGGATGGGAAATGCTTCTCAGCATCCATCTGGCTCTACAGTGGGTTTTTGTGTCCATAGTCAGGTTGTTTTACTGTCCTAGTTGAATCAGTTTGCTAATAACTTCCTGCAGAGCTTGGAGGACAGTGTGAAGAAGTTGCAGTAAAATATTGTGTATCGTAGATGGGGTTCCACAAGTGTAACTTGGCCCCAACAAGGATGTTGCCTTGCTGCTAGAACCCTAGCTATAAATCAGAACACATGGTGAAAGGAAGGAAGGAAGGAAGCTAAAAGCATTGTGCGTGGGAAACACAGGGGAAGTTTCCAAGAGTGGGTCATACAAGCCAGTGGCAAGTTACAGGTAATGATGTCAATGGGGAACCTGTATCATTGAAGATTTCAGTAAATTGCATTAAAATTTGTGCTTCTAAGGGTGCCTTCTGCCATACACAAGCCAGTTGATTTCAGGACAACTGTATGTATGCCTAGGTGAGCTGTTGTCAAGAGATACAACATTCAAAAGAGTGGAGGATTGTATTTCTAACTGGTGTGTAGTATGGAGATGTTTAAAGTATTCTGCCATTGTTATTTTCTGATAGAAGTGAAAATGATACATTCCTTAGGAAAAATGGTGGCTTTCTGGTTAGGAGTTTGAAACAGGAGTCTTGAAAAGTAGAACTGGTATGAGCGTTAATAAGCTTGCTTTTTTTACATATTTCACAGTGAATAGAAGCATGGAAGGAAACAGTCAGAAATGTTATATCCCTTTCAGGTGTGTCTGTGTGAGCTTCTTCAAGTAAATCAAGAGGTTTCACTAACAAGTACTAACTGTCATGTGTAGATCTGAAAATGCTGTATGGTGAAATTAATGAAGTAGCTAATTTCTTGATTTGGTATGTCTGTGAAAATAGGCTGCCTTGGTCTTCTACTTAAAGTCAAAGTTTTATTTAACTTTTTTGCTGTAATTTTTGTTCAATAAAAAGTTGATTTGTATAAATATCAAACACATGATTCAATTAACTTCAATTTTAATTCATAAATTGCTTTTGAATATTCTGTGGGCTCTGTACAGTAACATTGAAATTTATTACTCAGTTACTGCTGAATGTAGCACTCATAGTGAGCAATGATAGAGTTCAGGGTATGGCATGCAATCTTACGCTTGTGGTTGCATGTGACATCTTCTGCTGTTTATTTGCCCTGTCTTGTTCTTATTTTAATGTTTTCCAAGAAAAGTGGATTGCACCTGAAAATCTTGGAATGGCTGAACTGATTTGAAGATCTTCCAAATCAGGTTAATTGTTGTAGTGTACGTTGTTTTCCTTTTAATGAGATGAAACTGTTTTTACTTGTATAGCTCTAAATTTTCCTTTTTCTGTTCAGACTTAGAGGCAGTTATATAAGCCATGAATAGATTGTATGGAACAAAATGACTCACCAGATAGACTATAATACACATAGCAGTGTTGTTGCAGGGAAGTATTCAATGACTCAGCTTTAGAAGAGGCTGTGAATTGGAACCACTGCACATGTGGATTTAGATGAGTATCTGCCCTGAACCTGGGCCAAAACACTTTTCGGCACCTCTTGCTTCATGGTCAGACTTTGAAAAGTGCTGGGAGACCCACCCATCAAAGGGCATTAAATCTTCAGATTTTAATTTTGCCTTGCAGTTAACTCTTTTTGTTGTCCGTTCTTGGCAACTTTAGTGAAGGGGATGAAGCATAAACTCTCTGTGCTTTCTACTCCCAGTAGCATACCAGATTCTGAGGCTTCACTTTTTAAATTTCATCTAATATTTTCTTAATCCTTTAAGTGGTATCTTCTTGGTACCTGTTACAATTCTCCATCTGCTCACGGAACAGGATACTTTTGTGGTTGATCACAGTTAACATCCCAGTTGCGAATGTCTGAGAGAGAAGTTCTGTTATTTTCACAAACTTTCCAAATGTGGGAAAGTTGTGCCTTAACTGAACATTTTTCTAGCCTACATAGTCATCAGAACAAATCAAGTCATGAAAGTGGCTCTGGATCACAGTGGTCTCTGCGGTGTCAGTCTCTTAGAGCTGTCCTTGGTAGCTAGGTGCTCCTCCCTTCCCCAAGGTAGAGCTGGTTCTGTTCTGCTTCACTGATGTGCTGTAGGGGCAAACATCAGCAATCTTAGGTGCGTTTTCTACTTTGTTACTAATACCAGTATGAATGCTATCAGGAATATATTTTATTTTGAAATGGCTGTTTATGATTTGAGTTTTAAAAATTATTATGATAGGACAAAGTGTGAAGGAAATTTGATGTAGGTAATTTTGTTATTGCAGTTATAAGGAATATATTTTCAGATTTGCATGCTAATTGATATTTCAGATCCCAGAATGAGCCATCTTACTGCATGTCATATCCCCATGGATTTAACCACATGATTTCTTTCTTGTTCCATGAACTTCTGACCATCTGCTAGAAAGTCATGAAAGCCTATTTTTTTTTCTTGTGTATACTGATTCATACATCCATATACTTAAAATAGTTCACACATATTTTTATTTTTTATTTCATTATTTATTTTTATACTCTATACTTAGTAGCACATTTTATTCCTTTATAATACTGGGTATTTGCTGCGGCAATGTTCTTGTTGGAAGACAGTAAATTTGCAGAGAGAACTTTCCAGATGAACCTTAATTATTGATGATAAAAATAATAGCTCCTGTCACAAGCAGTAAAATGTAGCTGTAGTTCCTGTGCTTGTCTGTATTTTATAAATAATCTTATTTTTCCTTCCCAATCACATTAGTTATGTGGTAATATTAAGGTGTGTTTTTCTGGATGGCAGATATTTTTTACAATCTATTTATTTTCCTGTTTGTTTTCATGCTTGTGAGTTCTTTGTTTACATGCAGCAAATTTAGCTGCTTTGCATGACAGTGCTTTGCCTTTTAATAAAATCAGACCTTTCTGAAAGCGTTGTTTGGCTGAGGGCTTGGAGTTGTGTGAAAGCAGAACTGCGTCTACTCTACTGGTGAAGAGTATTTTCTGTTTTAACAGCTCCACATAAATTGATCTCCATTGTTGCAGGAAAACAGACTTCTATTGTGCCTAATGTCATGGCTGTATAAAACATGAAAATATAAACCAAATTAAAAAAAAGTTGTATGAAATTTAATATAAAAGGTTATATCTCTATTTATTAAGTATTGGACAAAAAATCCATGTACTTTTTGTTAATAACCTATGTGTAGTAAAGATACTTGACATACTTTTCCCCTGAAATTAATGCTGTCTCAGATTTTCACAGATTTTTCTTAAGTTGATTGTCAATCTTGCAATTTCAAATAAAATTAAAAGCAGCCTGCCATATCAAGTTTTTCTGATCACTAAATAGGTAGATAGGATAAGAGGTAATATGAAACAACCTGAAATAAGTAAAGTTACATTAAAATTCTGCTTGGATGATTTTGAAAATTCTTCCAGCTTTTTTTTTTTTTTTTTTAAATCATGCTAAGTGAATTGGTTGTCAGATTCTTGTTAGTTTGCTGGATGAAACTTATGAATTAAACATCTGTGAAAAATGAGGGAGGTGCAGAGCTGATCAGGTCAGTTCTGTTCAGGAGCTCCTTAGAGGGAGCTAATAAAGCTCTTAATCCTAACATGTTCTTAGCAAAGTCTTTAACATCACGCCTTGAATACCCAAACAACCCTCTGCTTGTTTTCTGTAAGGTTAAGATTGGTGTGTGACATGATGAAGTATACAGAGTGACTTCTTCAGATAGTTTCAGGTCATAAAAATTTTAACGCAAGAGATAAAAATACGGTCTCCTCTAGTTACAGAGTAGTTTAACACTTACCCAGGCATTCAAAAAAAATAGAGGATACTTTTAACAGTTGTGGGAAATACCTGTTTTTTTACTTTGTTTGGATTTGGGTTTTTTTGATAATTCAGATGTGGGGGTTGTGTCTCAGGCTTTGAAGGGCAGAATTTAGATTCTATGCAGTCCTTTCATTGGAAAAAATGCGTATTTTTTTAAAAAGGGAATGACCAGTTCCCTTTTTGTCTCAGTTGCTGTTTGGACTATATTGAAATTAAATAGCATCCAGTTAACTGTTATTTCTTTCGTTAGGTATATACCTCCATTGTTGAACTGAAATTAATTCAGAAAACCACATGTTTTTCAGTAAAAGTAAATTGGCAATTATTAAATTGTTACTAAAGTCAAATGAGTTAATTATATCAGGGTTTCTGCCTTTCATCATGTTTGTCTGTTTGTGTTTTTCTGCAAAGCAGAACTTCCTTACATCAAAAAAAGCAGCTTGAATTAAGCTTCAAGTCTTCCATTATATGTTTAAACAAACAGTCATATATATTTATTTCTTCAGTGTTAACTCATATTTACTTAATACATGAGAGAGCCTACCTCCTGTTGGTCACACAGACTACTTGTTTACAACTACGTCAAACTTGCATCAGCACTTATTATTATATTGCCATGGTTATATCATGGTTATATATTGTTAAACTTAACCTTGTGCTTGGTTGCTAATCAAATACTAGCTAACAGTCCAGATGTTTAACAGAAATATCATAACACTGTTTTACTTTCTAGCCCAACAGAAAAAGTTACTATCCCTTGCTTGAACATCATATTTTATATACGTGCACATAAATACAATGCACTTATCAAACAAGTTCAGTCACAAATAGTCTTTGCTATTTGCATTTTCATGGCAAAGTGAATGTTACCACAGTGAGGCAATATAGTTGCATCATCAAGACTGAGGGGGATATTTTCCACATTTTTTTTTCTACTTTATTGTTTTTCTGAAGTGCGATTTGCCTTGGGATTTCATATTTATACATCAGTATTACACACTGAAACCAAAGTGATTTCTGCTAATGCATTTCTGTCAGTGAGTGATTTCTCGCATCATCTATTGTTAGTTCAGAACCTTCCTTTTGTTAGTTCTCAGTATTACCAGGAAAGAAAAATGGGCTTGCTATTAAGCTTTAGCACTTCCTCAGGTCTGGTGTGTGACCTCTGCTGGGGCACATCATGTCTTTGTAGATTAAAATGTTAATAGTTTCTTCCTCTTACCATTTTATGTTCTGTTTATTAAAGTTTGATATATTTCATTGTGCTTATACAGTGGCCTCTGTTATGAAAGACATCCGAGGGAAATCTCTAGAAGGTATTTATAATAGTAATAATAAATAATATTTGACTCTGGTCAGATAGAGACTACTGACTTTCTCCCTTCACTGTTCAAAACCCTGACAATTTGCCGTCTTTTTCCTAGAAGCTTAAAGGAAGAAAAAACATCTAGAGCTGCTCCTGGCTCTGTCTTGCTGCCTGGTGGTAAAACCCATCACTGGTAAGAGCAGACTAGCCAGAGGAAAGATGTCCCCAGTGTGTCCAATATGAATATAAGAAAATAGTGACCCTTGGAAGCAGAGTGTTCAGAATTGTTAGTAGTGACTGAACAGTTTCAGAAATGGTCTCAAATACTTGTGGTTTCTAAGAAACATTATCTTTTTGTGTAAAAATTACGTACATGGAAATATCCATATTTAGGGAAGACATCAGATGTTATATATGTTTCTAATTGAAAAGTTTCATTTACACTTTGGAACTCTGTAGGTGGTCTATTTTTATTTTTTTTTTTATGTTATTTTACATGGCAGACCAAAGGCATTTTCGGTGTGATTTCTCTTAGGTGCCTGGCTTTCAAGAATAATAAGGGAGATAGAAAGTTATTTAATATCAGAGAGTTCTGATTATTATTATTATATGATGAATGTTGTCTACAACATCCTATAAGGAACAGGGTGAGAAAAAGAACACCAGTTAACTATAATGTTTAAGATCAGTTTGAATGGAAGTAGACCAGAGAGAATGATTTGGTAACAGCTGGACTCTGGACAAGGTTTTAGTTGCATGGAAACTATGAAGGCAGTTGTCTGTGGAACTGTATAATAAACAACCAGGTAAAGTTAGTGATGTCTTCCTGGGTGGGGGAAAAAAGGGAAAGAGTTGAAGATGACACCAAGATTGAGCCCAGTGGCTTTGTGACTCTGAGAGGGCAAATAATAGAGCTAATGATGGAAGCAAGAGGAGAGGGAAAAGGACGAATTTGGATAAAGATAATAAACAACCACTTCAACTCATGTTAATTGCTATATGCTCTGTTGACTTCATTCACAGTGGTTGAGGATGTGGCCTGTTGAGTTCAGGTTTAATGATAACTTTGAGTTGGCAGGAAGATCTCAGAATAAAATCTCAGCAAAAATAGGCAAAGATGAAAAACTGAGATTGTAGATCCTGCATTCTTGCAAGTGGGCCGGTATCTTGGTTCATTGAGTTGTGGTGGCAGTTCAGGGAAGATGAGTTAGCTGTGCAGAATTTGAACAAAAAAATCCTGAGGGAGCCTGAAAGAACAGGAAAAGAGAGAAGAAGAAACCCAAAGGCCAAAGAGAGTTTAGAAAGAAGAGAGATAGGAGCTTGGAAAAGCAAAGTATGTGAAAGAATCCTAGGAGTGAGATTAACTATAAAAACTGAAAGCATATAAATAAACCAAGAGGCAAACTAAAAATATTTTTTTTTCACTCAGTTTAACAGAAACCAGATAAAAGTATTAATTCTCTGAGGCAGGGATAATGTAATACGTAATGTAATTACAACCTAATAAAAGTTAGTTCAAATAATTCTCATTTTCAGGAAGATATTAGAAAATATAAATTTCTGTTTTCTCAGCTCTTATATGTATTTGATCATAGTTCAAATCTTAGCATATTTCAGTGTCTTTTATGCTTTGTTATGTTTACTTACAGAAAACAACACATGCTGAAATTTTTTTATTAGATTGACATTACATTTAAATAATTCCATTCAGGCAATGTGTAAAGAAACTAAAAAGGCTGTAAGAGTTTAGGTGAATACCAAAACCAATCATTTGTCTTTTGTTGGGTAGTTTTATTTCTTTGTGTAAAAATACAGATCAGTAAGCAAATATATGTGATACTAATATATAATTTTTGTGCGTTTTCACAAGGGTTGTAGCATGGCATTATAATCTTCAGATTAGTTTTATTGTCTAAATAAATTCTTTAATTAAATTGAGCTCTTTTTTATTTAAAGCTGTCTTTTGGGGAGATATTGCCTTAGATGATGAAGACTTAAAAATCTTTCAAATTGACAGGACGATTGATCTTACGCAGCACTCCAACGAAAGACTTGGCCACAACACAGGTATGATATTTCAAGCTTGTTTTAACTTGTTTTTCCTGATATTTACTTCTGCATAGAAAGCAGTCTCTCTTTTAAATGTAGAAAGTCAGTATAATGTTTTGGGTACTAGTTTTTCCTTTATAAAGAATATATTTTTGCTTTATGGGGAAAGAAAGAAGGTAAAATTTTTATTTTATTCTGCATTTCTGATTAATAATATCTCATTGACCTGAAGTGCAGAATTGGGTAGGAACCATAAGTCCACTCCCCTCTGCAGGTGTTTGTGTGGGAAAGGAAATTGTACAAAGCTTTGCTTTCATCACTAAAAGTTCTCAATCACAGTGCCCAAGTGCCCTATAGAGAGCATATGTGCACTCCTGGAGGCGATACTGAGAATCTTGGATTACAACTCTTCCTTTAGCTATTTTTTCAGCTCCATTCAGACCTGTACGCAGATTTAGAAGCAACACAATAACGTCATTCTTGTTAGAATTTACCTTGTCTAAAAAACAAATAAATACCTGATTTGTGTCACTGATTTTTAAATTCATAACTGAAAATGTTAAACTTTCAGGTTATGGTTTCAGAAAAGCCAAGTTACTTATGAAAAGTGTGGGCAAAAAGACTATTAGATGTTTAAATGCATAATTGAAATTTATTTTTTACTAAGCATGTTTTATGTGTTCCTGAAGTGCTATTAACTTGATTCCAGATATGTGGAAATGGGATCACCTTGAGGAATAAGCAGAAAGGAATTTTTCAGAACAAAGGAAAAAAAGAAAATATTAACCTTTCAATATCGATATATTTAAAATATTTTTACTCTTCCTAGTTAGAAGTCGTGATTAGACTATTTTTGTAACAACTTTAAAGGGAGATAAAATAAATTTTCAAGCCAATTGTGTTTTCAGGGCAGGAACACCTTTGATCATTCCTAGGTTATGACTGGATTTAAAAATGTTAATGGAGTCAGTGGTTTCCCTGCCCCACTTTCCCCCAAACAAATAGCTTTAATTGGCTTCAAAGGTATTTCAGGCAGTAGTTTTGCTGGCAAAATGTAGAGAGCAAGATTGGTCATTTTTCCTTAAAGTGGATGCAGTCAATTGATTTCTTTGGCCTGCTGACTTTCTTTTTTCTTCCTTGCTTTTCTATATTCTTTTTCTTTTTAACGGCACAGTTATTTTTTTTTTTTGTCAGTTGCACCTTAAAGAATATACATTTTTAAGCTGTTTCTAAGTAATATTTTATATTCTGTTATTTTATATTCTTTTCTTACCTATCTTAAGATTTGTGAATTATTTCTCCTGCAGACAGTATCCTATTCGGGATACTGAGTCACCCTATTAAGGATTACTAATGCATTTGGATCAAATTTTTCTACCTTTATTGCACAAGAGGAATCAATACAACTGCAGTGGTCAGTGGGACTGGACTTAATAGAACAAGCTCTGCTGAAATTAATAATTTTATAATAGCATTCCGTGAACTCTCAATGTTCTTGATTTTTCTAAAAACAGGTTTGGAGAACTAGATTTTACACTTTACATATGTAATTATTTTTCGAAATTTATGTCATTTTGTTGCATTCACAAGGAATTTAGCATTTGTTGCAAACTGCAGAGCCTAGGGTGCTTTTAGCCTTTTAACTGCCAAGAGACTAAATTGCCAACAACTAATATTAGGTATAGACATAAAATGTCTGTAAAATAGAAGATAAAGTAATATTTTACCTCTGTTACAGACACAATGACAATTCAGTACAAGCTTAATTTCTGAACAGTTTCTCTTGTTGACCTTCACAAACTACAGGTGACACCAGGCAGAAGAGTTAGATGCTTGGGTGTAAACTGTAAGAATGAACCTGCAGCGTTGCATTTTTCATTGTAACTACTAATTAAAATCCTGAAGCTATCAGGTTCTGATTCACACTAACTGACACTCTGTTCGGTGAGGATTATCTGCCTGGATTTGCAGGGTCAGGTACTTAATCTGTAAGCTTCTCAGAGTGTGGCTCTGTCATTTTATTTGTCATTTTTCTAAGCAATATGCATAATCATTGTAAACAGAAACAACAGTAAAGCTGATAAAATTCTTGTGTGTGTATTATCATTCTAAACTGCCAAAAGTATCCGCTTTTTCCTGCCTGAACTATGCAAAGATGCAGCAAATGTGATTGATTTTATTTAAAAAAAATTTTTAGATTGTGTTTTGGCAAGGCTGCATATTATTCATATAAGAAAGGTTAGTTATGTGGGATACTTTTTCTTCTTCGGTTTTTCACTAAATAGAATACACAGGGTGTGTTAACACAGTAATGATAGTTTAATTTTTTTTTCTAGAAATAATTATAGGGCAATTGTTTCTTTAAGTAAATAATGGATTCTTTGTCTTTTTTTCTTCTATTACATCTGACAATTGATGCTTTTAGGGATATTTTAGAATTAATTTGGAATCTTTAGCTATATGCCTTTTCTAATGAGATGAATGTTAAAATGAAACAACTGTGTTATTGATGATCAATACAAGGGATGGAATTGTTATATTCTCCGTAGTGTATATTATAGTTACCATGTAACTTTTGGAAAGGAATGTGTTGAACTATTACCTCATCTATCTAAAACGCTTTAAAAAATTTGGAAAATTTTTCTCAAGGGAGCCAGCAACTATGTGACAATGTAATCCAAATAATTAGGCACATTGTTATTCACTCAGCAGCCACATTAACTCACTTGCCTTATATGGAATTTTCTCTTCTGTAATATAATTTCAAGTTGCTGTTTGATAAGTATATTCTCTACATATATATTGAAAGCTTTTATGGGAAGCTGGGAAAGGTCTTTTTAGTGGCAGTTGCAGGTTTCAATGGTCCTTTAATTTCTATCTTTTTACTTTAGCTGTTGTAAAGTAGTTTAAAAAAATCTCTTGTCCTATAACAGATAGTGAACTTTAAAATACAGCCTACTACAAACTTCAGAAAAATGACAAAACTTTCTGAACAATTAGGAATGATTTATTGACTAGTGCAGCATTATCAGCATTCTTTCTTCTGGTTTCCTGGTGTTTACAAAGGCACTTGCAGCCACAAAAGGATTTTATGTGTAGGGGCTATGTAGCAGATGCATCAAATGTGCATGGTAAACCTAGGGATGTGTTGCATTTCTGTAAATGGCATGGTAGGTGTTTAGTAGGTTACTTTTTCTTGTTTATTGATAGCTGAAATGACAGACATATGTATGCCTGCAACATCTTACTGTGATATACACCAGCATGTAATGTTTCAAAGTCTTTAGAATGCATTGACATCTCTTTGCAAAGAAAGAAAACCAAAGCTTTTATGACAAAATCAGCCATATTAAGCTTGTATCACTTTTGTCATTTTTTTCTGATGAAATTTTGAGTGTTTGCTTTCCCTCTTTCACCTCCCTTGAAATGAGAAGATTATGGCATGCATTCAGGAAATTTCTGTGAGAGTAAGCCTTTTAGCTGTCAATCAATATGGCTCTGAGGATGTCAGGGTCACCAGGAAGAAAAAAGCCCCAAATAATAATTAGATGATGTAATTGTCATGACTTGTCTGAACAACAAAGATGTGTTGGCTTATATTCTGGAATGCATATTAGAAAATTTTTCAGCTAAAAATGTATCTTTATTTCATTGTCAAGAAGAATTCGTATGCAAATCATTGAAGAATGTTAAACTTTCTTTAATATACATCGCAGTTTTTATGGGATACTGTCTAATCTCTCCAGGCTATATAGGTGATGTTGGTGTAAGATTCCATCTTTTTAACTTTTGTAAAATGCTTTTTATTTTTTCCTTTTCTTTTTAAAGGTGGCTTTGAAGAGCATGGGAAGTCAAAAAAAAGAGGTGCCCTCTATCAGCTTATAGACAGGATAAGAAGATTTGGCTCTGGTATTGTCACTGTTTAAATTAGCAGGTTGCCTGATGTGATAATGTATCATGAACATTAATGATGATAGTACTTTAATGCTTTAAAGCCTTTCTGTATTACTATTGGCGTAAACAAACTATAAAATAAATAGTACAGGAATAATAATGAAGTGATTAGCTCTTTGTTGCATTTTCTTAGAGATTTATTTCCAGCATCAAATCTGGAAGCTAAAATATGCAGTTTTAAATCTCATATTAAAAATTACTTAGCCTTTTTCAATAGCTTTTTTCATAGTTATCAGTTCTACTGACATCAGTACAATGTCTTTTCAGTATAGGTAGGCTATGCTGCATAGCTGCCAATTTTTTCAGTATTTTTTCTGGAGCCAGTTGGGGCATTCTGGTAATTTAAATTGTGTTTGAAGAATTTATGGTGTGTGGACAAACACATTTTTATACTACTTATAAACTTGACAGTATGAACGTAGATGAATTCACCTGGCTACGTAAGTGGGATCCCCAGTAATACAGGCTGAATTTACCATATTTGATGAAGGGAATTATCACTTCAATGTTATGAAACTTCAACCTCAAATAGGAAAATATATGAAACTCCATTATAATCACACCACATTATGCCTAAATGCATCAGTGCATATTTTGCAAGATTGACCAGAGCACAGTAACTGCCTTTGTATATGTGCTCTGGTATAAAATCTTCGTTCTTTTTAAGATAATTGCAATTTTAGTATTGTATAAATGCTTGTCATCTTTTGCATGAAATTTGGCATACATTTCTTCTAGTTAAAAGAAAAAGATAAAAAGAATTTTGAACAGTAAAACATATACATTAACGTTATATAGTTCAGTAATGACTGTATATTAAGCGTAAGAATAGTTCTCTGAAGTTTTTACTTGTGTTGTAGACTGTTGTGTAATTCTCATTGACATACTTATTTAATTACAAGGGTAAGTTATTTGCCTTACCTGAGTTTTATTTAAACCCTGAAATGTTCAATATCATTCCTGTAATAACTTATGTGTTAGTTGTTATGAAGGCAGGCTTTTCTTCCTGTGTACTAAGAGCTTTCTCCCTGCCTTCTTCTGTAGCTTCTTCCCTTTCTTCCTTTTTCTACTCTCCCCACCCTGAGGCTATGCCAGGATACCATTCCATGATCCTTCCTAGAATCCTCCTTCATTCTGACTCAGCCATTAACAGTTCGAAAGAACTGCTATCACAGGGGATACTCACACAGGGAAGGTGTATTCTTCAATGAGGAATAAGACTTGAACCCCACTGAGTAGCATTTGTTGACTGGCTTTCAAGTGATCTATTTTAATCAGCTGCCCTTCTGAATTGCTTTAGAAGAAATACCTGTTATGGTGTACAAATCCTTGTCTCACTATCCTCATCCTTTCTGTGTCACAGTTGAGTTTCAGCTGATTTGAGAAAGATTTGCAATGGGATGAATGATGGTAACACCTCTGAAAATAGTAGACATATTTTAGTCTTGTGAAGAAATTCCAGCCATGAGTAAAATAGTTACTCATAGGATTCCCAAAGCTCATTTATGAAAAATTTGTATTTGCATCCTGTAGTGTTGTAGGGTTATTATCAAAACGAAAGTCCTTCATCTGAAAATGTATCTAGAGGTAATAGCTTCAGATGCTGGAGCTCGGAGAGAGAAATGACCCTCTGACTTTTTCCATGTGTATACAACTTTGCAAATAATTGAGGTTTTTTTTTGGTTGTAATTCCTGACAATAAAAGCCTGTCTGCTACTTTTAGAAATTCTTTCTGTCAAGTGCTTTAAGGGTGATGACACACTTGCTTTTTCCAGATCTTGCAATAAAAATGAAAGAGACAGCAAATGCCTTGGTTATTTCGGTTCTGACCAAAGTCTTTCCTCCTTTGCTGGAAAAACCTGAATTCAAAAAAAGAAAAAAAACCCTAAACAAACAAACCAAACCTAACACAGGGAGTGTGATAAAAAACAAAACAAAACAAAAAAAAAACCCACCAAAAAAACCTCCAAACAATAAACTATGATTACATAAGAAAATTTAGATGAAATTATGTAATATACCTTCAAGTGGTTAAATATAGGTGCAAATAGTTACTGTAGGTATGTTGGAAAAAAAAAAAGACTTAGGCTCTTCATTTTGAGCGTGTCTCAGAAAACCAAGTAATGATAGGCTGTTGTGTAACAGCAGTGTCCTACTTTAAAGGGCATAAAGAAATAATCTGACTTTAACCTGCTGGATAATAATTGTTCTTTTTTCTTGTGTGTGTGATCTCATTCAGTGTTTTAATTATCATTACAGGCTTTGAGCAAAATAATACATCTAAAGGAAGAACTACTGTAAAATTCTCAGGGAAAAATGAGAAAAACAGATTTCCCAGAGCTGCTACATCACGAACAGAAAGAATATGGCCAGGGGGTGTAATTCCATATGTAATAGGTGGAAATTTCACTGGTAAGCTTTGTGCTTTGGATGGTAAAAAGGAATATGATTTTTTTTTTAACTGCCTTTTTTTCTTTTATTCCTTTTTTTTTTTTTTTTGGTTAATGATTTTTCAGTAAAGTCATGCTGTGGAAGTCAGTAGAAGGGTTCTTGTTGGATCAGGCCTGAAATACATCTGTTCTGAAATTATTAGTCATACTTCAAAAAGTTGTTCCCAAAGGCAAGCTACATAATAAAAATGTATAACTATGTTTCAGAAAGGGAAGGCTCTTTTCCTTTGCCTAATATTTCTCATTGCATATTTGTTTTCAAGAGCCTAAGTAACGGAATGTCATGAAATCTGTATTTTAACAAGTGCAGGATATTTAGCACAAGAATATAACTTATTTAACTTGTGTGACGTATTCTGCTAAAATGATTTCACTTAACAAACTGACTCAAATGTATTTTGTAATTCCTTGGTTTGGTGTTCAAATTGGTACACACAGACATTATATATGACAAGAACAAAGACTGACTTCAAAATAAATATGGTCCTTCACTGAAAACTGTAGAAAAAGTTTAAAACATTTGTTAACCCTGAGAAATGTTAATGGATCAATGTCAATGTGGATATAAAAGGTAACTTGAAACAAAAAGGGAGGGAGAAAAGCAAAGATGGCTGGGAAAAGATTAATAATCGTATTTATTGAGCACAGTAATAAAGGAAATCAAAAGAAACGTGTAATGCTCACACACTGAATGCCTGTGTATATGGAGAAACCAGTGTCATTCCTTTCAAACTGACGGCTACATTCAGACTTTTATTTGGGGTATTTACATAGTACTATACCAAATGTGAACTTTGCTTTAGGATTACCATATTCTGAAATAGTGGTAGGAAACTAAATGAAGCGTATCGTATCAAACATTTTACCTTTTTCATAATGAAAGATAAATTCTAAAGCTTGGAAAACATTGCTTAAAGATAAAAGAAAAGGGCAAGATGGGATAAAATAACCTTTAATTTGTAGGATCTGACATGATTTGAACTTGCTAGTTTTATGCACTTCAAGGTTTTTTTTGGTTTTTTTTCAGTTTAAAAAAGCGTGTTTGTTTTAATTATAGTGTGCTGTAACATGCATCTTTCATAACATGCAAAGTTTGCAAGGTAGATGCATTTCTGCTAGCATATTCATGCCAAATTGTAACGCTTGTGTGTTTCCAGCTCAGAAGCAATGCAGCTATATTCTCAGATGCTGCCTCTATGTTAATAAGCCTTGTCTTTTGTCACTCAATGAAATTACATTCCTATACTATCTGAAGTACTCTATACTTGCTGGCTTTGTGTTTTATGGTGAGAGCTGGCCTGCCTGCTTCTGCATCTCGCGTATAGTTTTGATTGTTTCTGAATGTGTTTCTCATTTTTTAAAACAGTATCTAGGTATGCTTAATATTGTACCAAATTAATTTACACCTTTTGGTGGATCAGTTCATTTCTGAAAGACCTTGATGTAAAGAGGTGCAGGCTGGTCCTTGTTCAAGACAGCGTTATTTAAATCATATGACTTGTCTGGTGTGTCTGTTTGCGTAGTTTAGGTTAAATTGGTCTCCAGGTTGCTTTTTTTTTTTTTTTTCCCCTTCTTCTAGCTAGATTGTCAGGATCCAGAGATCCTCAATTACTTTCCTTTTCTTTCTTTTTTTTTTTTTTTTCAAGTGGCCCACTTCATAATTTCATCTAGGAAATTGCTTAGCAAATATGCTAATACAAGCACATAAGCAACACTGTATTGTGCTGTCTTCCTCTGGTGTAATATAAATGTGCTTTCAATTAGAGGTTTTATGTTTCCTAGAGTGTGTCAGACAGTTTTGGTTCCCTTGGAAGCAGATACATTATGATGAGCTTATGGTCTGGTATCCCTTTAATTGTAATCTGGCGGTACATGGGACTGCTGGGACAGGCAGTCATGATCCAGTACCTTCTTCCAGGCTTATATTCCTATTACTGAAATCTGATTTTAAGGGACAAGGCACAGTTAGAAAAGTTTCTTATCTCATACAATTATTCTTCTAGGCACCCAGCGCGCCATGTTCAAACAGGCTATGCGGCACTGGGAAAAGTACACCTGTGTTACATTTATTGAACGAAGCGATGAAGAAAGTTATATTGTATTTACATACAGACCATGTGGGTAAGTGTGTATGTATGGTAACAGATGTGCTTTCAACATTTTGGCATGTTTGTCAGTTTTGAAGTTAAAAGTGAATATGTGTTTCACAGGCAAATGAATAGTTACTGCATTTAAATGATAAGTGTTCTGCTTGACTGTAGGTTTAGTGCGGATAGCAACTTTCTGATGTTATGCCTCTTTTGTTTATTTCTAGATACAGTGATTCTGGTAGATATGGGATTTTGGTGGAAATGGGAAGTAGAGAATAATTGTGATGGTTCCCTTGCACTCACAGAGGTAGAAAGCAATGTGAATTTAAATGGAATGTGAAAAATGTAAGTGGTCTCAGGCGCTTTAGAAAGAGAAGTATGGGGATATCTACAGAGATCTTGGTTTTGTGAAAAGTAAACGACTTCAAAGTACCCAAAGTCAAATGATGGAAAATCTCTCCAGCCAAAGCATTGCTCCGTAGGCTGGTTGATGCTTCATGCAACCAAGTCACTTTAGGGTGAAGGCTGGGTTATAACCAATTCAAACCAGAAGTTTGGACTGTACTCAGTGTTTACTTTCAAAGTCACCGTTATCTTT
>JBCJKH010047463.1:0-14482 GCA_039877255.1 Loriculus beryllinus
GGGAATGACATTTCCCAATGGCAACAGGTGGGATCAAGAATGCAACAACTGCCACTGTTTGGATGGCCGTATTGACTGCACCAAGGTAGGTGTTATGACCAATTTTCTTAAATCCTTCTGGCTGAAGCAAGCTTAGTGTACCTCATGCACAAGTTCATCTGTGTGTCCCAAACTGCCTTTTAAAAAAAAAGTTATCCTGTAAAAAATACTTGTGGGATTGTCTCTAATCATAAACTACTGTCCTACTCTCTACCTGCTAGAACAGGCTGTCTAAAAGCAGAAGGGCACTTTTGAAGAGAAGGAAGTATGAACTGGAATGGAATAATGATCTTTGAGAGGACAATGAATGACTCTGCTAAATCTTTGCAGACACAGTTTTAGAGCTTCTAATTTTGTGAAACATTAGTTCCAAGGTAAAGAACATGTAGGCAGGAAAATTGTTTCAGCGGATAATAGTTGTCTTCTTGTATTATGCTTCAGAAAGTTTATGAATTGACAAATGGCAACTTTTGTGTATTTATTCTTTAGTGTATTTATTATGACCTGTATCCTGGTGGTTCTGACTTGGGAAAAATCAGATTAGCCTAAATGCAGATTGAACATGTTAATGTGTGCTCTAAGCCTTTCAGCTCTCCTGAGATAGGCTTTCTCAGTGGATTTCTGGTACCTGTGCAGCTTTACATCACAGATGTAGAGAGACAAGATCAGTGCTGTGGGCAAGTTGTAAGGCTAAGTGGGTGGCTCCGGATGAGCAGAAATAGCATCTGAAACGCTGCCTCACACGAGACTCTCCCACATTTCACTGGAAGCACCAGTTTAAAAACCTCTGGGTCTTCCTATTATTCTATCCAGCCTTAATCTTATTTTGTTTAGCTAGGTGTGCACTGTAGGTAAAGTTATAACTAAATATTGCAGTTAGTCATTTAGAAACAGCATTTTAGACCCTTTGTGGTGGTGTGATTTCAAGTTTGAGATATTTTCAGAAGATAACAGTACATGAAGGTAACTAGAATCTCAAATGTTTGTGTGGTAAATATGGGCAACTTGCCCATATGTAATGTTTGGTTCTTTCATGGAACAAACATGATTTCTTGCTGACAGTTGTGCTTTAAGAAATCCATAAGTACCCAAACTAATAGCTGTATAGAGTTACTGTATAGAATCTTAAAGGTTACATCACGAAATGGAGCTGTGTTTGGAAGCTTGCTACACCTCAGTAACTTGGTACCAGCATACTGTTTTCTTTTGGGAGAGTGGTTGAAACGGTGGTCTTAAGGTCCTTTCCAACCCCAACAATTCTATGATTCTATGGTGTTTATCACCAATGTGCATCAGCTCTTAATATCTTCAGTATTCTGTGGCAAGGATCACAGTATAAAAATTGAGAGAAATTAATTCTTTTGGAGAGGTGTTTCTCTTTCTATATTATAGAAGCTTAGATGACTAGTTTAATGTAAATGCTTCAATTTCTGTATAACTCTGCTATGGGGGACAAATCCGTAAGCCTCCAAGGAGATATGGCCAGTCAGTGATGTTTTGGGTAATTTTTACAGTTTTTACTCTTTTGTCCATCCAATGTATCTTTGTGCAAGAGCAATTCTATCTCCTACTATGACTGCAGCAGTATTGAAATAGAGGTTGGTTTTCTTTCTTTTGTCAGAAGTAGATCATGACCATTTTATGAGAATGGCTTATTTTGATTTGATGCATAAATGCAATTAACTGCAACAGTACTTTGTTCTTTTTAATTTCTAGGTGTGGTGTGGGAAAAAGCCTTGTCTGTTACACAAACACTGGGATAATTCAAATTACCAGTGTCCCATGGGTCAAGAATGCCGGGAGAAGTATATGAAATGTTTTCAGCCACCATGCACGGACTGGGGAGAATGCAGTGCCTCTGAACCTCTGCCTGCCAATATCAAATGCCTGCCTAATTCTGGATACTTGGACAATGACTGTGCTAGAATTACTTTAATTTTTAATGGAGACAAAGTCCCCCAGGTGAGGGCAAAATTGTGACAAGATGGGTAGGAATATGTTCCATGTCAACGCTTGGAAGATTAATGTTTTTAATATGATTTTTTTGTCGTAATAAACTTGCTAAATTTGTTTGATTCTTCTGTTGCTGTTAATTGTGCTTTGTCTAAAAGGCAAGGCAAAATATGGGTTTGTACTGAATATTTTATTTTCTTCTTTAAATCTGAACTGCTTTCTCAAATTTCAAGCTAGGCTCACACTATACTATGGGAGTCATGTAAGATCAGTTTCTCACCCTTCATTCCAAAACCCTTTTCTTCATTTTATTGCCCTTTCTTGCTGCCCTCCTTGCTGCCTTCATCAGATCTCAGTAACTGCAAAAACTCTGAAGATGCTTATTTTTCTGTACTATTTTTTAGTTATAATAGTCACACAATCTCCTTTGCTTCTAACAGGGTACTACAACTGAAAATATCTGTTCTGAAATCCGGTATTTACCAGCTACTAGGAGTGTTTCTAGGGACAGAACTCTGATAATATTATGTGATCTGTCTTACTCCACAGAGAATGCAGTAGAAGTTGCTATTGTAAGTATGAGACTTGTATTAATATACATAGGAATTTTTTTTCTCATTAGTTTGAGCTGGGGAAGAGGTGGTTTAAGCTTGTTTCACTTCAGTGCAGTTACTGCAATCTGTGGCTTAGTCTGACTGCAAAGCAATTTTGTGATCTGATGATTTCCTGTAATAGCAGATAGTTGAAACTGCAGGTTTCATTAATGACAGAAGGCTACCACAATCTTCAGATAAATTACTCTGAAGTCTAATTCAGCTGAAATTAGTGAACAGGTGCCTATCTTGAAATCTTGGGCTATTGACCTTCTTAGTAAGGAAAAAGTTGCAGGTGGCTGGAACTTATGAAGAAGTTTCTTCTGTGCATAGGGGGTATGGCTGCTGGACCTGTTCATGGCAGGGGAATTGGAATTAGATGACCTTAACTAGATAGTCCTTTCCAACCCAAACCATTCTGTGATTCTATGAAATACATAAGTAGGAAGTGGAAGGAGGTGTAATTTGAGTAGATGAAAGTAACTGTTGGCCTCTTGAGGGTAACGACTTGCTTTAGAAGCAAGTGAACCCAATCTCTCAGAGCTTGTTGAATTGCTTAATTTCCAAGAGTGAGTTAATTTTTATAAAACGTTTTATCCAGGCAAAAGCTGGATTGTCCATCTTTGAGTACTGTAAAGAACGTGCTGAGCCATGATGCAAAAAGCAAAGTGTGTGCTATAAATAGAGCAGACTGTTACTAGTCCAAGTTTCTATCTAGACAATCCACATGTCTTGAAGTACTCCATACTATGACTAAGTTTAGCTCAGCAGTGTAAGTAACATGGAAGTCAGCTGCCGTTTATTTGAGGTATGCTAGATTATCAAGTAGGCATGTTACCCACCAGGTCTTGATGCTGCCTCTGCAGTTTGGATAGAGCCAGCCATGCTGTTGCTACAGTAAACTTTCTGGGGGTACTATTTGTAAGTACTGTAAACTCAGCCTAGTGAACTCAATTAAGATGTAGCTGGATTTAAAAACTAGATTTCCACAGTTAGGCAATTGCAATAACTTCTTGTTTTCCCTCTTCTCTCCATTTAGTCTTTTGTCCCTCATCGAGATGAGGAAGATAATAGTCTCATACAGAATGCTGCTAATATAATAGTAAATGCAATCACTAAGCGGCAAAACAGCACTGTTATGTTGGCAGTAACTGAAGTTAAAGTAGAGACCATCGTTGTTGGGAATTCATCATCAGGTGAGTTTGCCAATGCATGCATCCTCTGTGTGTGTTAGCATCCTTTGTGTGTGTGAGCATTTTCTGTTCCCTTACTGTCAGTCTTATTTTTACGTGTTGGGGAAAATGGTAAGTTGGGTTGTATTTAATTAAATGCTATTACTAACTGAAGAGAAAGTGGCTTTAAAATCAAGGTTCTGTGCCTGTGCGTAAGTTTAAACTTAACCTCATCTCTTACATAGTATTCCCCCCTACTCTTGCCACTATTTTGGCTCTGACTTCCGACCCTATTCTCCAGCCTAAGCATATCTTTCACAAGATCAGAAGTTCTTTTCATGGACTGTTCAAATCCTTTCCAATTCTCCTGCGTTAACCTTAACCCAGCCTCATCACTTGACACTGCTGCTCTGTAGGAGCTGAGACTCTGAAGTAATAAAAATATGGTGAGGGTAAAGACACATAGTGTGATACCAACTCTGTTCTGAAGCACTTATGTATTTGCTTTAAAAAAAGTTAAAGTTATGTAATATTTTCCAATAGCTGGTCATGATAATGTAAAACTTTGTTCTCTTTCAACATGTGCTTCTCACTAGTACACAGCTGGTTTAAAAAGTAGTGGTCATTTCTCTTAATGAGGATGTGGTATGATTGGAGAGATCTTTATCTCTGAATACTGGCTCTCCAAGAGTGATGCCAAAATAAGCAGTTGAAGATTCTGTATGCTTGTATTCTTCCTCTGCCTGAGTGAGGTGGAAGGATGCTCTTGTGGAGGACCTCTGGTAGGCTCAAGTTCAACTAAGCCCCAGAGTGGAAAACTTACAATGGTGGGAGGCCCTCCCAACTGCTTCCTAGACCTCCCAAACATAATCTGCTGGAAGGTCTTCCACCCATAGTCCAAGCAATTAGTAAATTGTCAGGTTCTGCTTCCCTTCTGTTTCCCTTCTAGGGAATGCCTTTCATCTGTTAAAGCCTTTGCAATAGAGATAGTTCTTCAGCTCTCCTGAAGGAGTGTACCAGCTTTATTCTTTCCTTGAAGAGAAATTGTGTAGACATGAAAATTCAAGCTGAGTCTGTGACATCCCTCATCCGCTTTCTTCTGATTCTGTGTTAAGTGCTAGGCCAGAAGTGATGGAGATTACTTTGCCTCCCACCTCAATAATGTTCAAAGGTTCTCCTAAGAAAGTGGATAGATGTTGACTTCTTGCAGCTAGGGGTAGAGAATGGTTTCCAGACTCATCACTTTAATGTGGATGCTCAGTACTGACCACTGGCCCCTAGTCCTTTAATTGGAGTTGTTACAAAATAAACTGTAACCTGGGCTCTCATATTCCTTGGCTTGATTTGTTTTCTTGTTGGCCCTTAATTGGGTGAGGTAGGTGGAAACCTATTATAAAATGTGATGTAAATCCCTATGTGTTGAGAGTCTCATTTCTGTGGGATGCACAAGTGTCTAGATGGGGGTGATCATTTAGACACAATTGTTTCCTCTAGCCTTAAGGAAAAAAATATTCTGAATCTGGAATCTTTATACATACAGGAATGGTTTCCTAAAGAAATAACTTGGGTCTGTGTGGCTGAGAGAGCACTAGTGGAGTTCTGTGATTGGAATGTGGAAAAAAGCAGTTGTTTCAACTTATTTTGTTTATTCATTGAGCAGTGAAGACTATTATAGCTAGTGAAAATATTATGGTGTATTACTCTGAAGTAAAACCAGAATACCCTAAAGAGTGCATGACTGATTTGGTTACATAGCTCTAACCTGAATTTTTTTTGAGATAGCTGATATATGTGTCTGTGGACTTGATGCAAAGGACTCTTCTTTCTGATACACAGGGCATATTTCTGATGCAAGTGCTAGTTCTTTGAGAGCAATTAGAGGCATAGTACTCTCTTTAGCCTGCCTCCTACAAGGATAGGCTAATTTTTTTTCTTCAGAGTGTTACTGAGTTTTCTGGGCTAGTTAGCATAGGTGCTTGACGAAGAGATGCTGCTCATAAAACCAGTTTGTCTGTTGGAGGGGAAAAATCTCCAGCATAACATTATTAAGCAGGGAAAACTCTGCCTTGGTTTAAGTTGGTAAAGAGTATCTCTAGATGGAATAGTGCATTCAAACAGTTATTGTTTTGCTTAATATGGCGTCTTCCTTCCTCCTAAAGTTCTTTCTGGTGCTAACCTGTAGGTATGTATGGATACTTATTTTGCAGATGTCCAATGCTGTATATCTAGTTTTATTAACTCAAGTCTTTGATATTTTTTGTGTGTGTTTTTTCATTTCCCTTCTAGATTATTTGGTTCCAATTCTTTGTGCGGTATTTAGCATTGTATGGCTGACTTGTATAATCATCTGTGTGTGGTGGACTCGGAAGAGAAGAAAAGAGAGAGAGAGAAGTCGTCCTCCCAGAGAAGAGGGTGCCAATAATCAGTGGGCGCCTTTAAATCCCATACGAAATCCTATAGACAGATCTTACAGTAACAAAGACATTCGTTATGAATGCAAAAACTTCATATCTCCTCAAAAAAGAACTTGTGATGCAGTAGAGGAGTATGTAGAGTATGAGGAAGAGGAGGATGAAGAGGAGGAAAGAGATGAGGAAATGGACAAATTCCTCTCTCACAAACTTGCAAAGCCTTTGCCCACAAAGGCATCTGACACATCAGAGAGCAGTCCAGTAAAGAAATCCCATCAAATAGGCAAAATGGACAACAGATCTGTAAAAAATGTGAATGCATCAAACTTTGAAGGCAGTAGAGACTAACCTGTATTTGGCATGTAGGCAGACTGTGCCTACACTTACTGGGGAGGGGAAAAATTGACATCTCCACTTTGCATTAAGGACTAAAAATATCTGGAGTCAAATGTTCATAGTTTCTTTATTTTGCGTAAAAAAAATAAATAAAAATAATAAATAAAATTTATTTTGTTTCTTTAGCCTTGTATAAATTATTCAATGACTGTCAGATGAAAAAAATGAGTAATCTTTGATAGTTGCTATTTTTGTAAAGTTTACTTATAATACACTCGCTGTGTGGCAGAGGAGAGGTTGTATTTTCAATATGTGTAAAGTTTATTACAAAAGACTGCACACTGTTTACAGAATGTATTTCTTTTTATTACTTGCTCTAATTTAATGGTGGCTTTAAAACCTCCTGGTTGAGGAAATTGTGTGAACTTTAAACTGCTTTCTTGACTTTAAATCTCTATTAATGGCAGCTCACTGCACTTGTTACGTTAGTAGCTTCTGTAAGATTTTTCCAAATTTGCCTTACACACTTTGTAATAGGAACAAAAAAAAAATTATAGAGATCTTTCAACTGTGGATTAAAAGTGGCCTTTTTATTTCTGTTGAATTACTTTAGAATTGCAGTATTGAAGCATGTGACAAGTGCCTTGAGATTAAACTTTTTCTATAGCAACTGTCAAAGACTGCCATATCAATATAGTAAAATTGTGAGAACTCTAGGTTCCCCAACTGACACAGTTTATTTTCTAATAGTTAAAGTGCTTTTTTTGTAAATATGTACATATTAAATGAATCACTCTGTATATTTGATTTAATAACTTAAATATTTTGGTCTTTTTTTTTACATGTCATTCCTTTTAATTTATGTTGCAGAAAAAGGAGGCTTTATGGCAGTTTATAAGACTTTTTTTGGTATTATGTCCAGATTAGAAAATGATGTTAATACAATCAATGTTAGGAATCTGTTGGTCATTTGTATTTAGGAGCATAACCACTTGCGTGTAAATAGATCCAGAAATGTTTGTTTATCCCCACGTTCAGTCCATCTCAAAAACACTAACAGGTGCATCTACTGTACAGTACCAACATAATGAGGCATTGTTGTTTTTCTTTTGTGAATATGTTAATTACATGTGGTATTACTTTTTTGCGTTTAAATACAGGCCTAATGAAGGGAACAATATTTTCCTCAATCTTGTTTCTGTTGTGCTTTATTCATCTTTTGCTCTCAAGAAAAGAGGCTGGCAAGCTCAGAGATGGGAGTACCACATTAGAAATGGGTATTTGTCATGGAAGGCTTACGCGTTTGTGTTGTTGGGGCTTTATTTTTTTTTTAAAGGCTTTTATTATTGCTATTAACTGGGCAAGCTATAAGTTTATTTTACTTACTGAAGAAACATAACACTACATACACCTAGTTACCCTACCAGTGGGAGAAGCGGATGTTTGAGAGTATAAACTCTGGCCCATGAGCAATGTAAACATGAATGTTTTGAAATCAGTTATTTTATACAGGAACGCAGGATTTGCTTTGCAGGATCTTCTGTTTTAGTACATTTTTTGACATGTTCTTAAAAAAACTTTCAGAAAAGAAACTATTTATTAAAGCATTTTATAATGGTGTTTGTTGTAACTTTTTTACTTGTGCTAAATATTCAGAACTTATTTTGATAACCTGGTTAGGAGTTAGTTTAGAAAAGGGTACTATCCTTCTCATGTTCCCCAGTATAATCCTGAGTATTTAAACCAAAACCACTTCTTTTTTTTCTGCTACTCTTGTAACTTTTTGTACTGTAATGCTGCTGTCTTCCATAATCTAATAAAATGATTCCCTCATTGTGTGTAAGATACTTCAGATCGTGTTTGCTTTCTAAGTGCTTGGAGTTCTGATGTGATGAGGCTAAATGAAGGAGGAGTGACAGTCCTGATTTAATACAGAGTACTTCCTGTAACCTGAGCTTAGAGCCTGCACACAAGTGCCAATACTTCCTAGCCAGCTTAGCAGCGTTGTCCTCTGCCCACTGCTGCAGCACTGACTGCACAGGAGGTTATATCATCCCACATGGGTCTAGAGACATGGACATCTCCAGTACCTAACCCAGGACTTTCCCTGTGCTGCCTCTTTAAAAAGCACAAAAGCTGGTTTTAGCTGGCAGGTACTGACTGTGTGCATGATGTGCCCTTTTTGAAAGCTGCTGAATAGAGGCTTGTGGGAGCACTATCATCTTACTTCCTTTGGTGATAAGAGAGCTGTTCAGGCATGCAGGGACGTGAGGTATTCTTGACAAATTCAGTTGGATTTTAAAGTAATACCTTTCTATTCTATTCCGCAGCCGTTCCGGCCTTTTATTTGTCATGTTCCAGTTTCAATATAGTAGGTCTATGCCTGTTCCTTATGCTTTTGTATAGAATATTCTCTAGTAAAAGGTTAACTCTTACATAGGATAATGTGGAATATGAAAGCGGAATTTCTCCTAATAGCTATCAACTTCCAAAGCAGAATTATAAAGCCTAGCAGAGTTTTTATTCCAGTCATCATACAGTTACCTTGTTATTTTTCTGGAGTATTGGCATGTCTTTTTTTTGAAAATCAAATTCTATTGTTATCTTTGATTTTTCACTTTTCAAACGTGTCTTGTGTCCTTGACAAATGGCTGATGGAGAAGGGGAATCCAAAGATGAGGTAAAGAACCAGCATTTTTTTTTTCCATTGGTGACTTGCTAAAATCAACTCCATGGTGCCTTGGAAAGACTTAGTGACTGCTGTTAGCTCCTCAAAAATAGTGGGAGCAATGCTATAACTGTTCAGGAGAGTGCCAGGTTTGAAAAATGTCTTTTGTAAGGTTTGCTGTTTTCAGAGGCTGCAGTTATTTGTGTCTCCCTGCTGCAGAGAAAAGCTTCCAATACTCAAAATGTACTTAAAATAGCTGAGAGAATGCTCCTTGTTGGAAGTTTTACATGAATGCAAATCAATGTAGTGGGTGTCACTGCTGTAGGCAAAGGGAGAAATAATAGGGGGCTTTATATACTTTGAGAATGAGGCTGTTGCTGTTCTGTCATGCAGCAGTGAGCTGGCCTACTGCTCCTGAAGGTGCTAATTTGGTTTCTTTCCCATTACTGAAATGCTACGTAAAGTAGTGGCATCACAACAGTGGTCATCACCCTCTGCTCCAAACAAAAGGTCAGAGGCTGATACTGTGTCTAGGATGCAATCTCCTGGAGATTCACAGAGCCAGCATGAGCAAGTGTTCAATGGGGTAGTGCTGTTTGCCTGCCAAAATGAAGAATTATCTTATGCCATCTTCATATGATAACCAAGGGCAAGTTATATAGACTGAGATATATGAGTTATGTGAAATAAGGTGAATAAAAGAGGAGGGTGAACAAAAAGTAGACTTCAACTTGTTCAATTTAACCTTGACCTGTTTTATGCAGATTTTGGTTTTGTGCTGCTCTTAAGTTAATTGCATGTTTTTTCTACTTGCTCCCCATCACTTTATTCAGTAGTTTTGTTTCTATTTTACTTATTCTTAGACGGAATGTTGAACTTGTGTGTCTTAACTTCTTGCTGGTGCACATGTGCTAAGCAGTATGTTACTTCCAGAATAATATCTTTGAAATCTACATGAAGAGGAAAATTAGTGAATGGGTTCCTCTTTGAGATTTTTCTAAGAAAAGAGTGGTTCCAGGTTAGTTTATCTTCTGTGATGTTCTTTTCAGGATCTGATGCCAACCTGAAACCCTTGGTGAGCTCAGTTCTTTTGGCCATTTGCTATTGTCTGGCTTGTTCTCCAGCAGACCTTGTAATTGGTCCTTTTGAGGCCAAGCAGTGCTTGGATGGAAGTTATTTTGCTGTATGAACCAACTTGCTGCTGCCCTGTACTTCTTCAAGAACAGCCTAAGAGTTGAAAGTCATTTTAGTCACTGACTTGAAAGCTGCAGAGGACACTAGTTGCAATGCCAGTTGGGAGGTAGCTTGGACAATAAAGGATTTGGATGTTGTGGAATTAAATTGTACAGGATTTTAGGTTTAATTTGGTCACACACTGTATCTCTGTCTCACTGTTCACAAGGGCCAGTGTCTGTCACAGTCCTTTGGATGAAACAGAGGAATAGTGAACATGAAGAAAAGTTTTGAGTAGCTTGCAAGCCGTTATCCTAGGCAGCTTCATACCTTGTATTAGATAGTCTAGCTGTAACCTTTGGGGGCTGCTAGTGAGTAAGGAGGGTAGAGATTGTCTTTGCTTTTTCTCAGTTCTCAGCAGTAAAGTAGGTGTTTGAGTTATTCTTGTTTGGAATCTTACTCTTGCTTTAGGAAAAATGTGAACCTCAGACTTGCTCTGTTCAGTGCTGCAAAGCGGTTCCTAACTAGCCTCTTGTCCTTCTTCCATCACAGATGGTGACTTATAAAATAGTAAAGGAACAAAAGGTTGCCTTGGGAGTAAAATCTGACTCAATCCTTCACATGTTCATCCCTTTTAAGCACCTTTCTCATGCACACAATGTTTCAATGCAGATATGTGAAAATTTTTGCTTTTGCTCTGTATACAGGTGATTTCTTTCAGCATGATGGGGACTTAGACTAAGACCAAAAACCTCTCTATTCAAATACTTGCCTGTAAACATCTTGTGATCAAATTCTTATAAATTAATGTCCCTAGTAATGTTCTTAAATAGGATGTATGTTATTTTTGTTTCCCCTGCATGCATTGCTAAGTTTCATGGTTCATTGGGTCAACTTTTCCCCTGCAAAAACTACTAAAATCTGGATGGTTTATATGAATCTCCTTTTTATACTGTATGTACTACTTCTGAAGCACAAAAAAAACCAGAGATTGTACAGGGAAGTGTGAGTGTTCATAGCACTTATGAACACTGGTAAGTCAGTCTTACCAATTTGTTGGACAGAGACCCAATGCTCCTGCCTCTCAAAGTTAATAATCCAGGTTATTTGTAGAGAATTGGCATGATTTGCACAAGGTATGCAATTTCCCAAAGACTTAAAAACTGTAATCTTGATTCTTGCTGCCAGTAGCAAGTCACATACTTCATACCTATAATCTGTTCCTACAACTGTGCAGATGGAGCACATATGTCTCAGAGTACCTTGAAGTAACTTTGTGAAAGGTGTATATAAATCAACTAGCTTTGGTGAAAAATGACCAGGTCTTTAGAAACTCATAGGAAATAGTTTAGTTTCTTCCCCTGGCAATAAAGCTGCTTCAACTTTTCCTAAATGGGCAAAAAAATCATGGAAACGAAGAGGCTGTGTTTGGGAGGTGTTATACTTCTGTGTTGGATGGACCACTTTGTGGATATGAAATTGGCTGGATGGTTGCACTCAGAGATGTGGTCAGCGGCTTAGTGTCCAAGTGGAGACCAGTGGTTAGTGGTACGTTCCTCAGGGGTTGGCATGGGGACCAGCACCGTTTAACATCCTTGTTGGTGACATGGACAGTGGAATTGAGTGCACCCTCAGCAAGCTTCCCAATGATACCAAGCTGTATGGTGTGGTTGACGCACTGGAGGGAAGGGATGCCACCCAGTGAAACCTCAAGAGCGGGACTCACGTGAACCTCATGAAGTTCAACAAGGCCAGGGTCAAGGTCCTGTGCCTGGATTGGGCAGGACCTAAGGAGAAGGACTTGAGGGTGTTGGTTGAGAAGAAGTTCAACATGGCCTGGTAATGCATGCTTGGCAGCCCAGAAAGCCAACTCTATGCTGGGCTGCATCAGAAGCATGGCCAGCAGGTCCACAGAGGTGGTTCTCCCTCTCTGCTCTTGTGAGACTCCATCCGTACTACTCTTCATAACCACAGAGGCATAAGGAATTTTCTTTTTCAGTGGTGGATAAGGTAGAAGAGTCAGTTTGCAGATGTGTGACAATCCTGAAATGATGCAAGACTTATTAGGGTGTCACACTTGCCTTCTGGTCTATGTGTTCTCAAACTAGAATATTGTTTTCAAGTGTTCTGTCAAGAAAACCAACCAAATGCAAACCCTTCAGCCCTGTTTGGTAGGAAGGGACTTGTTAACTTGTAGATCTTTCTCTGCTGCCATCCTATCATTTCTCCCACCCATCTGAAGGAGGCTTGGGTTAGAGAGGACTTCTCCCTGTGGCAGATTTGCTGTGTGATAGGCTACATATGCAAGAAGGTTGAGAAAGGAGCTGTGGAGCAGGTTTGGAAACTGCTGTGGCAGCGACGTACGTAAGGCTCTTTGAAGGCTTGGCCCATAACTCTGGGCATAACCTCACCTGTTAATTAACAAAGCCCTATGTGTGGGTGGGAGTTGATTCTGCCAACAAATGTACTGGTGCAGATCAAAAGTCCATCTATCTGGTATCCTGTGCCCTGCAGTGGCCAGTGGAAGATGCTTACTAAAACGACAAGAAAGCAGCAAATTGTAGCATTAGGTGTCCTCGTAGCCATCCAGCTCCTATAAATTAGTGATCTAGGGGCTTCCTGATGCCTCTCCAGGGTATCATGATCTTTTTATGCTTTAGGTCTTCACAGCATCCTGTGGCAGTTCCACAACTGCATCATGAGCTGGGTGGAAAAGTGCTTCCTTCTGTTTGTTGTGAACCTATTCCTTTGGAGGGTGTTTTAAATACAGCAAGCAGTTATTCCCTCTCTACCACCTCCACAACATTTAGGGTTTATAGTGCAGACACTCCTCTCTCCCTAAGTCCTAGGGTTCAGAGTCACAGTCTCTAATGTCTCCACTTGCAGAGATGCTGTTCCACATCTCTAGCTGGTCTTCCTGCTCTTCTAAATTATTCTCTGCCACTTTTGAGTTAGGATGATGAAACTGAATGGCATCTGATGCATGGCACACCACACAAACCAGTGCTGTTCTCCACTTGGTTCAAATCCTTTCCTGACAGTCCTGGTGAACTAATTGATCACTTCTTGGCCCCTGCTGGTTTCAAGACTGGTGGGGAAATGGAGGTGATTGTTTCATGCCTTGGCTTTGCATGTGCCTGGTTCTCATTAGGGAGAGGTTGCAAAGCAGTTTGGGGTGTTGGGGTCCCTGGAGAAGCTTGGGATGAGGAGGTCCATGCAATCCTATTCGTTGCGGGGTGGTGTATATGCAGTTATGCCGATGGCCAGAACTTGTGTAGAGAAGGCTACTGGAAGAGCTAACACTACAGCCTCCTTAGCAGTGAGGAGGCTATAAAGAACATGGGCATCAGTGAGTGTGGAAGAGGACTGTGTTTCGGGGAACATCAGCAGGATCCAGAGATGAAGGTTAGGTAGTTATCACATTGGTTTATCCCTCCTCAATTTCTCTGCTGCTGTGCAGCAGGTCACATCTGGCGCAGTCTTTCTCATAGTGGTGTATTCACAACCCTGTGCTCTCCAAAGTGAGGCCACAATGGCCATGTTCATGCTGCACCACCAGCACTCCTGGTTTGCTGTTGAAGAAGCAAAAGAGAGACGGAGGAAGGGTTGGGTGGCTGGTGTGAGGGCTGTTGTCCTGTGCCCAGTCCTGGGCAGACACACAGCTAGGAGAGCAGCCTGGATGGACTCTCCACACTGTTATCTGACAGAGACCAGCAGCTCCTCATCATCAGTGGGCTGTCTGTTACTAAAAGCTTGCCCATGTCTAAGACCTGCTGTAGACAGCTCACGGGTTTAGGAGCAGACAAAGTAGCCTGGCAGGGCTTTTCCAGGTCCTGGTACCTGCCAGTACTGGAAAAAGCAGCGACATCACTCAGACATGGCTAAAAATTATCATTTTGTATATTTAGGACCTGTGGTTTTATATGAAGTTCTAAGTGTTACATTGGTTTGAAATAGAATATGATATCTGTTGTGTAGAAAGGGGTTGTCCCTCCTTTTATCATGGAATCATAGAACTGTTGGAGTTGGAAAGGAACTTAAGATCATCTAGTTCCAGCTTCCTGCTGTAAGCAGGGACACCTCACACTAAACCATGTCACCCAAGGCTCTGTCCAGCCTGGCCTTGAACACTGCCAG
>JBCJKH010047463.1:32930-50842 GCA_039877255.1 Loriculus beryllinus
GAAGGAGTTGCCAAGTTCACTGCTGGAGTGGCGCTGCCCTGCTCCCCATTATCCCCACTGAGCCGGCTGCCTGGGGAAGCCCAGCATCTCTATGAACCATATCCTGAAGGGCACAGACCAGAGCTCAGCAGTGTCTGCTGTCACATCCCTCTGGGTAGACTGCTGTTGTGGTTACACAGAGGTCTGGAACCACCTAGGGGAAGCACATTGGTACCCAGCATAACAGCCAGCACCTAGTCCAACCTCACTGACTCAGGTAATAGCATTCCTTTTGAACAAGGTTTGCCTCCCTTTACTTTCAAGAGAGTCTCCAGGTATAGCAGGCTTGCTTTGAGGTGCTGCTTCATCACTCATCCGTCCCCTGAGGGATGAAGACACTAGTCTGCCTGTGACAGAGTTGTCTTCTGTTGTGATGCAGAGCCTGCATTACAGGTTCACCATCAGAAGTAAACCTGCTTTCAGGTTGTGTGGGTGTTAATTCTAGGCCTCTTCTACTAAACTTCCTCTTTTATTTCTGTCTTTCTCACCATCAACAACAACAATGACCAAAAAAAAAAAAAAAAAGAAAAATGAAAAAGAGAAAGAAGAGATTAAAAAGAAAGAAAGAAAGAAATGTGCCAGCGGGCTCAGTAAGTACTTTTCTTTCTTTAAGATGTCCTGGCTAATGACAGCTCTCCAGGCCCCAAGCTGCACAGAGAGATGGGGAAGTGTTAGCAGCAGCCAAGGTACTGAGCAGTGGAGCATGAGACCTTGTTTTGCCCCTTGTGTAATGTGCTTCCTCCTGCCCAGGATACCCAGAGAAAAGCTGCCCATTTTGTGCAGCCTCTTGTCTGTGAGGTAGGAGGAGATTGCATTCAGTTGCTCTGTCTTGTCAGGCTGAGGGACTGTGCCTTGGGATTGCACATGTATATTTACCACTCAATCAAAGAGCAAGTTGCTGCCTAGACTGAGTCCGGGGGCTGTGTCTTTCAGATTCAGGTGTTTGTCCTGCTGAAGAACTGGGGTGGAGCCAGCATTGGACCCGTAGCTTTTACCCCACACCCTATTTTGATGTACTGCAGAGAGCTCAGACTCAGCTCTGAGAGCAGACTGAGGTTTCTGAGATTCTCAGCATCCTCAGTCATGACTTCAGTCCTAGCTCTGACCTCTCTGCTCTTATGATTTTGTAGCATCCTGCCAAGTACCTATCTATCTAACACTTTCTTAATTAATAAACCTCTGCAGCTATTGCCATTTGCAGTCACTTCACTACACTGAACTCTGCTGGCAGCCGGTCACCAATTTCAGCCAGGCAGCTGTATCTGACCCTGAGAAATCAGGGTATTGCAATCAGTAGGTTTCATTGCCTGTAAAATGGAGATGAACGCCACCCATGTTTATCTTGGAGTCTTTGCTTGGTTTGAAGGTCCTGCTCCAGCCTGCCGTGGAGCCTATCCTGCACAGTGGTCCCCTCTGTTCTGCCTGGATGGGACACAGCATGTTGGAATCTCATTCGTGCATCTGCTGTTGCACCGCTGCTGCCAATCCAGCCGAGACTTTAGGAGAGGAGAACATGATCGCTTTGCAGGGTGCTGGTGGAGTCACCGCACAAGCAGAGAAGACCATCTAATCCTCACATTCCTGCAGGAAAGAAAGCCCCCAGTGAGCTAAACATAAATGGCCAATGGTGTGTGTTATTTTTAAGTCCAAAAGCCTGAAGGCAAGGTTTAAAGGCGAGTCTAATGGCATTTTTTTCATGAGCTGTCTTAAGTCCCCTTGTCTCTTGCCTGGATTGTGTCAGCCAGCAGTGAAATATTTTGGTACGGGAGTTGTCTCTGTCCCTGTTCTCAAGGCACTTTAAGTCTTCATACGTGGTTGGAGAGGGCAAAATGAGACACAGAGCAAATGCTGGCTTCCGTCTACGTATCTTGTCATCCAGGATTGACAGAGACCACAGAGTGGCCTCATGAAGGGATAAAGTCAAATGATACTCCTGCCTGATGTTTCACGTTATACCTTGCCTCTCCTCCCTGGAGCCAAGGGGAGGCTTCCCATGCCCCGCAGTGATTTTCCTGACCACCAGCTGTCCATCAGCAGCCGCAGCGAAAGGCCCCTTCTGTGTCCTCCCTGCTGCCTAAGCAGGAGCTGGGGATGTAGAACCTTGGCACGTACCCTTCTTCTCCTTCCTGCTTTGCCAGCCATGGAGAGCTGGGGCTGCATCAGCCCTCCAGAGCATCTGAGATCATTGTGATTTCCACTCCCACATGCTCTGCTCCCACAGCAGTCAGAGAACAATGTGTGTCCCGGACAAGACAAAAATCAATGGTCTTACACTACGGATATGGCTACGTCCCATATTTAGTTGCTTTGTTGCTGTGTGAGGCAGTTAGGAGATGAAATGATGGTTGACAATTCAGAAGGAGGAGCACAATGGCCCAGAGAAGGCCATGCACCCAGCGCACCCAGATATGGCAACCAGCTCTTACTGTGCTTACTTTGTCATAACTGAGCATACCGGATACATACCAGTACTTCATGGCATTAAATAATGGGTTCCTATTTGACAACTCCTCCATTGGAAGCAACTGTAGAGGTAGTTGAATGGTCCCAAACCCTCCACAATATCTCCTGCACCAATGCTTTCAGATTCCAGCAATCATTTCTGACAACAATGACACTTTTGTGATACAGCTCCACCATAACTGCAAAATATAACCAGCTTTGACTTTTGCAATGTTTCATCCTCTATGATGATTATTTTCATTACAGTACAGACAGCTCTTGCTGAAACAAGCAGACATTGAATATGGGATAAAATCCGGAAGATAGATGAGGTTATTTTTTGGAAGGAAAGATGACTCCTGCAGACAAAGCAGCCCAAGTTTTTCTCATATATGAAGGACTGGGGCCAAAGTCAAAACCAATCCTCCTACAACGTCAACGAATGTAAGAGGTAATGGGGGCAGCCTCAGGGATGAAGGCTGAGCATGGATTCCAGCCCATCTTTCAGGATGGCCTCACCTACCTACACACTAGCACAGGCTGATACTTAATCCTGAAATCCTGAAATCCTTGGCTTGTGTACCCTGCTGCTCTCATTCATGCTTCTCAGTATAATGGAGATACAGTCATATAACACAGAAAACCACCACTGGTGCTTTGTTTTCTAAACACAGACTTGTTCAAATGATCTGCCTTTCTTTGTTGCTCCTCTTTGCCTACAACACCTTCTTGGTTGCCCCTCTTTTCAGTGACCTTGTGTGCATTTTTGCTCTTCCTAACCCTGTTTCTACTGTCCTATCTTCTGTCACATGAACACCCTAGCTCTCAGGTAATGGAAACAAAATATATATCCTTCTACCCACCAGATAAGCTTCCAAAATTCTCTTCCTGCCCCTGCTGTACCAGGCTCAAACCTATGGGGCATCTGGTACAAATGTGACTGATCTGAAAGCAAAGTCCCCTGCACAAACAGGAAAAGGGCCTATTAATATGGGCCACTCTCTGCATCTCCAGATGAGTCTAGAAGCAGCAGTGGCTTGGGAGTGGTGACATGATGTTCATGCAGAAGCATGGCCTCATCCCTGCTGTGTGAGGGAGTCTGGGCAGACACTAGTGTCTGAGCACCTTCTTCAGACTCCCTTGGAACAGAGAACTCAGTGCAGAGAAAACAGAAGAGAGGCAACACCAGCATCAGTTTGGGGGTGGAGGCAAGGGGACCCTGTTTGTGAATTTTTTAATGAGTTGGATCATGACAGTGAAAACAAAATCAGTTTTAAGAAGCCAAACTGGTTTTATTAGCCATGCAATTATGAATGCACTGCCTTCCCAGGCAGAGGGAAAGGCCCCATCTTCAACAATTTCACTGAAATAATGACTTCTACAACCCCTGCATCCCCTCTCCCCTCACCATAGGCTCTCCCTCTCCCATGCTGGCGACTGTGCTGGGATATGCCCCGATAATCTTCTGCTATCCTGGGGGCCTGGGAGGCAGGAGGGCCATGGAAAGAATCCCAGCGTTTCCATCTGTCGAATTCCCGAGTGGCAGAAACCTGACCCCGCACGGAGCAGGTTCTCACTGCATTATTGCTGCTGTGGCAGAGCAAGCAGCCTGTGCTCCTTGTCATGCATTATTAAGGAGCTCAGAGAGAAGGAAAGACATCAACGAGAGGGTGGGTGAACCTGGAAAGTGGAAAAGTCAAATCTATCCTCATAATAATAAAAGAAATAAACCCACCCCTGAGCAGACTCAGCAGCTGATGCGGACAGAGCTGACCTGTCATGAGTCAGAGACATGACAGCCATGCTGATGGTTTGCTGCAATAGCATAGGATTTTCCCATTATTTTACCAACTTCCTAGAATGGGAAGAAGCCTGTGTGAAAAATGAGGCAGTAAATGTTGAAGGTTGCTATTCACTTGTTTCTGTCATAATTAGCCCAGGGCAGAAGGACAGGGATAACTTTGCCATTGCATCAACTGCCCCAGATCCGAACCCCACAGAAGTGGTGCAATCCTATACAGTGATGTGTGGGCTACCAGCCTGGCCCAGATCTGGGTGGCTTTGCTGGTACCTGAGGCTGGGAAATACCTCAGCCGGTGCAAAACAGCTCAGCTTTGGCTCCTCAGGCAGCACATCTCCTTAATTCCAAAACACATTTGGGAGTGGTGACAGAGCTCCTTGCCCCATGCAGGGCCCTGCCATGAGCACAGGACTCCAAAGCCATCAGATGACACTACCCTGGTACCCGCACTTAACTGTGCATGTGCAGCCCAAACTGTTGTACCATGAAACTGCATTGCATAAAATACAGGGGAAGAGTGTGGGCACAGCGTTTGTCCTCTGGGACTCTGTCATCCGTAGAGGTGGATGGGATTTGATGGGGTGAAGGAAGAAGGACCCCAGACATCACCTGCTTCTGCCCAGCTGATCACCATCACAGCAACAGCAGGAGGGTTTCAACCAGGAAACACTGAGCTCACCTGTGGGGAAAGGCCACCACCAGTGACCAGAGATGTAAACTTGACCAGGTATGTGATCCCTTCAGATTCTTTTCCCAAGCCTGCTTAGAGATGCCTTTGTGGATGTTTTTTGCCAATTTTCCAGCCCAACTATTCCTTATATGGAAGAAGAAGAGTGTGAAGGAACTTAATGTGTTTCTAGCTGCATTTAACGAAACATAATAACTTTTGTAAGTAAGCAGAATCAGCCAACCTAATTCTTCATGAACCCAGGGCCTATAACCTGAAAGCCTGTCTCAAGCAGAACAAAAATGGCCACTCCTGTTATTTGTAGAAGAGGCAAAATTGCAAACGGCCAGGTATTGCAAAACCCCAGGTTCTGCAGAAGGTGATTTATAGTTACCTGCAAAGACGTGACTAAGAAGCTCAGGAATCCCAAGCTGAACAACAGTCCATTGATAAGCCCCAAGACACTGCAGGCCAAACACTTGGCTACCCCCCTGCTGACCCCTGGCAGTGTCCTGGGCTCGCCCAAAAGGCAAATGTATGCAGGTGAGAGCACACGAGGGCACTGCTGCGGGCCAGGGGCTCTGCACAGTGGGATGATTTGCTTTTGTCAGCAGAGGATGGACCGAATCCATCGCTGGAGGCAAGCAGCTTCATTGCTGTCAAAGGGCCAAGGGTCAGACCTCTTCTAACAGAGTTATTTGGTTTTTTCAGGGAGGTTTTTTTTCCACTTGTGCTCTTGGAAATGCAGGGACACACAAATAGGAAAGGAGAAATCAATGTGCATTTATGAGCCTTGAGAATGCTTTTTTCTTGCTCAGGTAAAATCTTAGTTGTGCTCTTTATGTGGCTGGGGTGATTCATTTTGCTTCCCCTCTCCCCTACAGGCAAGCAGAAATAAACAGGAATACTTTCCAAATTCAGAAAGGACACCCTCTCTCTCTCTCTTTTCCCCAGCACTACTATAATTTTCTCCATACCTCTCAAATCATCCTCCCTGAACACACGTAAACCCCAGATTGCGCTTAGTTTGCTGCAGCATAGCCTGGAATACAGGTCTTCCCAGCCACGGATACGCCCCTGATGAACAGTTCATTTCCTTGTGCGCCAAAACCCTCCTCCAGTCCCCTGAGCTCTGCTTCTGCTGTCACTGGAGTCGAAGGCAAAACTTCCCTTGGTTCCAGCGGGAGCACGCTCGTCCAGCAACCCCACACGTATCGCCATATGTTGCTTTTTCTCCCTGTTCTGTTTTCCTTTCAGCCCTATCTGCTTCATCAAAGAAAGGGAGCGGATCACGGGTGCCATGCGGGGTGTTTGCACAAAGGTGGTAATTCAAGCCCCGGCGCGAGCTGTTTTGGCAGCGTAGCCCAGGCACCGCTTGTTGTTTCAGCTGACCCCTCCAGCGATGCCTGCCCGGCCTCCCGGCCACATGCAGGTGGCTCTCACAGCAGCCTTCCCCCGTGTGTGCTTAAAAATGCCTTTTCTGTGACCTGATGTGAGTGAAGCGGCTCCTGTTCTGCCCAGCAGGGAACCTGGAAGCCCTCCCTGCGCATGGTTTGCACCCTGTATTTATTTTTAAGACCTTGAGGGGCCAAGAGGTGCTGGCCATAGGCAGCAAACTGGTAACACTAAGATGGGTGCAGCCAGGGATCTGACTGGATGGGCTTTCGCTTGGGCAGGAGATCCACTGCTGGTCTCCATCCTGCTGCACATGAGCATGCACCCATCACACTCACGGGATCCAGCTGTCGATGCCTCCACCATCTCATGCTGAGGACAGGCATTTCAAAGGAAATAATGACCTTCTTTCACATAACCCTCCCTATGAAGGTGACTCCTCACATAGTGGCAAGCACCCAAGCCTATCTGTTCATTCTTTGCAATGGCCTGGGACGGTGCTCTCTGGCCCTTCCATTGTAGAGACTTTATTCCAAACCCGGTTGCCATCATCCAAGGTCTCTGTGGTGAGTTTGCTGGCCCTGATGGGTTTGGAGAAAGTGCACGGTGAAATTCCCTTTAACTGCATGCCTCAGTTAGGTTTCTCCCCACTGCAAGGAATTCCAGGATGGAGAACAGTCAGATCAAAGAGAGACAATCCCAGCTGAAACATGTGCGATTTGCATATTCCATTAAAAAAAATCAAAGGGGAGGGTGTGTAAAATATTTGAGCCCTGGAGCATATACAATGTATGCCCCAACAAGATGCTCCATGTAGGGCTTATACCTATTTACTCTGATGCTTAATAACAACAACAAAAAACAGAAGAAGAAGCTGTTGTAATTTTCATATCCCAAAAGATTCTGGCTCATCTGATACGCAGACCAGCTTCTTGAAAGAAGCACGGATACCCCTAAAAAGCTTGGGCTGACTTTTGGCAGATGGCTTACTTTTGAAGGTCAAACTAAATACATTCCTTGTGCAGTGGGAGGTCCCCCATTGATAGAAATCTTTATTGCTCTGGTTCTGCCATTTCATTAAAGTTCTGATAGGCCACAAACACAGGGCAGGTGAGTGGAGGGTACATGAGCCTTTCTCTGCCAAATTTTAGAGTGGTGCTGTGAAAACTCTGAATGGCAAAGCTGAGTTTCTTTTAGGCTAAGAACAGCACGGTTTGTGAATTTCATTGTGCTGCTGGCCCTGCTGCCAGCCAGCTGGATGACAGTGACAAGGTCACTGCTCTCTGCCACTGTTTCTCCATCTATTAAAAAAGGCTATTGATCCTTTTTTGGAGTATTTTGAGATGGACTGTTGGAAAAAGAGCTTCCTGGTTTGTACACCATTATTGCTAGCATTAATATTCTTACTGCTTTTCATTACCACTGAGGTGGCTATTAACATGGCTAGCCCATGTTGCACCACGCCAGCATCCGAGCACAAGCACAACCCTTTTGCAAAAGCCAGGTGGTACTATTTGGATGGAGAGATGTGACCTGTGCTGCTTATCCTGATTCTAATGACTGTGTTCTTCTCTCTACGTGCAGTTTCCTGCTTCAAAGTTTGCACTGGTCTGCACTGCCTTCCAGCAGGAGACAAAATACAGAAGACCACCTGGTCTGTGGTCCCCATGGAGCAGTGGGTTGCAGGGCTGCTCTGGCAACCCCCATCTCTGAAGCCTTTCTTCCAGCTGCGGGTCCGGTTCATACACCAACAGGTCCTGAGGGATGCAGTGAAGGCTGCGAGGCAGCACACAGAGAAGAGAGGCAGGGAAAAATGATGGGTGCACACCCAGATGGGAAAACACCACTGGCAAGAGCTGAGCATCTCCTCCCGCCTGCGGCTGCCCCAACCCTTCTCCAGGCAGGGCCACAGCCCTTGGGTGTCCTCTGCAGAGCTGCAGGCTGGAGGAGGCACTCTACTCCTTTTCCCCACATGGGTTTTCTCATGGTTAAAGCCCTCCCATGCCAACACCCCGCGCTCGCCTGAAAACCTGAGCAGCTGTGTGCCTCATCACATGGCCACGGCTGCTGTGCCTCACTCCAGCCTCCCCCTAGAACTGGTCAGGCACAGTAGCCACACGTGGTAATGCCTAAGAAAGATGCCGGCTTCTTCCCATTGAAATTTCCTGGCTGCTGGCATGCCACAGCAGCTCTTTATTTTCTTCAAGGCAATGGTCAAGTCCCTCATAATTTATTGAAAACCAGCCAGGTGGATTCTGCTGACTCCCTGTGCCTTATGTGGCTCACATTAATAGCAACTGGGTGCCAGTAACAAGTTGGTTTTTGAGACTATAATCCCTCTCACAGAGCATCTTCCAAGAAAAAAATAATACACAGGAAGAATGCACCTCGAGACATCAAGCGCTTTAGCGTTGGTTTGTTTGCTTTTTCCCAACAGCCTGCCTTTAAGGTACATAATTTCTGGCATCAGGTTTCTTCACGTAGAGACCATTTAAGTACTTAAGGTGCTCTCTATGTACTCAGCCAAATGTTTTGCCAAGAAACCTAGAATTTCTTTGCTTTAAAGGCATAAAGTCTTCTATCTGAGTTTTAATTATAGGGTTGAATACACAATGAAACTGCAGCTAAGCCCCTACATGTATGGAATGTAACACCACTTTACTGTGCCTCACCTGAAAGACAACTTGTAAAAAAGCCACAGATGAGTAATAAACTGGAAGGACACTCACAAGAAATGAGAAAAGATTCAAAGGAAAGAAGAATCCCTCCAGTAAATAATTAGGTCTTTTCTGATTACGCTCCTCCCGATAAAAGACAAAGGGCTCTGTCAGGAAGTGACTCCATCTGAGAACCTACTTCCAGAAAATGTGGTTTCAGTGGTCTAGACCATCTGCTCATGGCCAGGGGAAGGGTGGCTCTGAACACATCTGTATTCAAACCACTCCGACATTGGGCCAAAGCTCTCTTGTATTGCGCTCTTGGGCTGGGTGTCCCAGGGGAGGCAGCGGAAGCAATGGAGTCCTGAACCTCCCATTGGAGAAGGAAGCCAAAAAGCCATCCCTGCTGGGACATGTCCTTGGTGCTATTAAACATCTGCAGTGCTGGAGTCAACAGGAAATTTGCCTGGGTTTTTGTGGGCTTGAGGTCAAACCTATCTGCAAGGCTCCTTTTGCACCTGGGCAGGAGCCAAGGTGGCTTTAGGGATGTGGCAAACCCAGATGCTCCTTCAGGGCTGCCTTGGGGCTCTCTACAGCACAGCAAAGCGGGGGGCAGTGGTCTCATGGCCATGCCTGGGCCAGCCCAGACCCCAGTGTCATCATGCCAGCTCAACTCTTGCTCCCCACAACACCATTTCCGCTGCTATGACTGTGCCATGGGGTTTTTGTGTGGATAAAAGGGATTGCCCAGCTCCAGGGAAGAGGAAGGCATGTACGGGCTCTGCTTCCCAGCGAGAGGGGTCAGGCTGAGGTGGGAGGATGCATGGGGTGGAAAGCCCTGGAGAGGCAGGTTTGTTCTCCATGGTCACAGCAGCCAGCTTTGCCTTTCCTTGTGGGTTACATGCTGCACAGCACAAAGAGCTGAAAGGCAGAGGGAAGCTCCCTGGATAAATCCCTGGCATGGCCAGGCCATATGCTTGGGGACAGAAGCAGGAGGATAACAAACAAGTCAGTGCTGCAGTTACTTTGAAAGAAGCATGCACTGCATTTCCTAGCAGCAGAAGAAGCCTCATCAAAGCATACCTGAAAGGAGGGAGCATGCTTCACCCAGAGCACATAATCTTCATTTTTAACCTGTAATTTCTTTTTTTCCATTGAAAGATCAAATTAGCTGCTTTAACTCTGTCCCTAATTAAATGCTTTTCTTTTTTCCTTTTTCCAAATGGCAAATTCCTGCAAATTCAAACAAGTTATATCACCTGGCAGAATTAATTTTTAGTCAAGACATGCCTGTCATTCCAAACAAATTAGATATCTGAAGGGGTGGGTTTAGCTGCATTTCTGTGCACTAACCAAACCAAGTGGTTATAACACACACAGGGCCAAAAACAATGTTCTTCAGGCGACAGCAACCCCTATGCATATCAGCACCTCGCTGAATCAAAGAGTAAACACCCACTGTACCCAGGTATATGCCGCTGTGGATCTCTGAAATGATGTTTAATGACCTTGTCAGGGAATGTGTGCGCTGTACCCTTACATTTGTAAGAAAGCATAATGGTGCTTTTGTCTTCTGTTTTTTCCTGTGTGGCAAGTTGCAGCTAGTCCTCAAACTTAACTTAAAAACTTCACTTCTTCACTTATTACTTCTGGACAGTTCTCTTGCCAGTTCTGTGCTTGCATTATTTCATTTATTTTTTTTCTTCCCTCTTCAGTGGGGTGTTTCGGCAGATATTGAACTTTCTTTTTTAGTGCTGTAATTGATAGTTTGCAAACCAGTTGTGTGTCTGTGCATGTGTGTATCTGCAGACTCACAGTCTCCAGTTCATTGAACAACCATAAGGCAAGAGCATAACTTCTCCCCCAAAACCTAAAATAAACACTGATGCTCTTTTCAAAGGGCCCTGGTGTTTCGTGTTTCCTTATTCAGGGGGGAAGTTCAGTAGGTGGCTGCCTTTCAGCATGTGCCAAAGTCCCACTGAATTAAAGACTCCACAAGCTTTTACAGACACTGAGAACTGTGAAAATGCAGGATTCACAACCAAAGGTAAACTTTCTCTTCTTCCCACCTGGAAGCTTTCAGAAGAACTTAGAGCTCTTTTTGCCCATGATTGTCTGGGTGTGGGCATGGGTGCGCAAAGCATGCCCACAGCTCATCAGCCTGCCCTAAAATCACAGCTACAGAGCTGGAAAGTATCTAAACCTGCAGTTCAGCTACAGAAAGGGACACTGCATTACAGACAAGATAACAAATTGTGTACATACTGAAAACTGAAACAGAATTTTCATATAAATTGGGATTGGGAGGTTCAAAAGGATGCTTGGGATTAGGAGGCAATAGGAACTACTCACCTGGAGCAATTAGAAAGAAGTCAAGGGGTTTTGATGGCTTTTTCAGTGCAGCTGTGAATTTTTCGTAGTTTCCTATGGTCTTCTTTTAACCAACTTTAGTTTCTGGAGAAAATGGTTTGTGGCACAAAAGCAGGATTCATCTCACAGCATTTTAGACATTTACAACACTGCTGTCTTATCATAGCTCCCTTCACAGACATGTAACACCTTCTAGAGAAGGAGGGATGTAATTGATTTTGGCATCTATTTTAGCATGAGATAAATCACACTTGAAGCCATAGACTCTAAAGAGACAACAGCAGGCTAGATGGTAATCAGCTAGATGGAGGTACCTGGAGCTAGGGACATTTATTTCCCCCTAGGTACAAGTGAAGTGTTGAGCAGGTTTACCAGCCAACTGCTTTTGCTGCAAAATTTGTAGGAAAATTAGTCAGGGAGCTGGAGGAATCTGGCTCTAGGCAAGCAGAGTTATCATCTCCTGGCAGGAAGAAAAGGCACTGGGAAGGGAACAATTAGAAAAGCGTATGAATATGAAAATACTAATGGCTCCTGAGGTGCCTGTTAATTCTGCTAATACCTGAATTAAGACATGCAATGGGCCTTCCTAAAGATGAGTATAAAAAGTAAAGGAGCCTTTGTTAAGATGATTTTACCTTATGCCCTCTAATGACTTTCTGGAGCCAATATCCCACTGAAGGGCAGCTGAAGCAGGGAGAGCCAGAGCCCTTAGTCATGGAGGATTGCTCTTCCAAAACCACCTGGGAGCATCATAAAGCATGCTGAAGTGAGGGGGAACCCTGGGAAATCTCCTTAAAGATTATGAGACTTGATGTAATGAAATCTCATAGAGTCAAGCTCGCATGATTTTCCAGGAGTCAGACACATTTGTTTTTGCTCCCATTGCCTGGACGAGAGCTGTGCAGGAGGCAGGGAGGAACAGGAAAGGTGGGCTGAAGGACCCTTTTCTCTCCTTATCACTCCATCACATGCTACAAACAGGGGTACGAAACAGAACCAGCTCTGCGGGGTGGACACTGGTAAGTGATGAGATGAAGAATGGAGAGACACAAACAGGAAGGTAGGAGGAGGCCCTGAGGGTGTGATTGTCTGTAGGACATGCTGGGAAGGGTTTTGAATTTCATCACTCCTGGCTCACCTGAGTGCTCCACTTTTCACTCTGGATCAGGAGTTGCTGACTCCATACACCACATCCCCATGCCTTACACTGTGAGTCTCCCAAGAGCCTGCACAGGAGCACCACACCATGCTCCAGGGGTGGACACACAGCCAAGCCCCAACATAGCCAAGAGATGTTACTGTGGGCAGGATGTGTCCCTGCCTCCAGCTGGGATGAGGTGGTTCATCAGACCCTGCATCCGGCTCCATGCCTGCTAGTCCCTGTCTCCTCCCCTACCCCTCTCATGTACTCTCACACCATCATCCAAGAGTCACAAAAAGCCACACCACGCAGTTTGCCCATGCATGTGAGCACACGTCTTCACGCGTACCTATGGACAGAGCTTTGTAGGTTTATGAATACAGAAAACTCCTAAATCTTTCCACAGTGCCATAGAAGACTATTACATATAATGTCAGAGTATTAAGGCCAGCAGCTTGGGCCCTGCACAAGTGCCCCACATGAAGAAAACGTCTCCCATCCCAAAGCACTTATATTCGAAACATAAGAGCAGGGCCAACAGGTGGACACAGACAGCCAGGCTGGAGGGAAGAGCCAGCCAAAAAGGAAACCAAGAAATGCATACAGTGCTGATGCAGCCGAGCTTCTCTTTATTGAGATTGGGTTTGCCCATTTCTCGCAAAGAATTGCACCAAAAAATTCATGTGCTCAATTCTGGATCATACAGATAATGGTGGAGATGAAAATGAGTCAGACACAACCATACACTCAAACACTGGTAACTCGTAAAGGCTTGTGTCTTGTACAGGAGATCCTAAATTAGATATTTTTGTTTAAATGACACCTCTGCCCTTACAGCTTTTCTCGCCAGCTGTCCTATGGAGGACTATGTTCTATATCCGTTTGTTTACCTACTCTGCTGTAGGAACTGTTCCTATGACAGCTCCTATTAGAGGGAACACCTGCAAGTCTGAAACCCCGCACTCCCTGGTTCAGAAATTAATTGTTCCTCTTGATGGGGTGAAGCCTGAATCATTTCAAAAAGGGCACAATCAAGAGTTTCCAAAAAAGCGGTTAGAACTGCGTATGCAGAGTTACATCTAGAAGATGGCAGTTGCAGATAACAGTTTCCAGAATTGCTCTCTGCCAGCATGGTACGTGATGGATTTGAAAGGAAAGTCTGCAGTTCCCTTCCTTTGTTAAGTTCCTGTCTGACCGTAGGTCTCCAGGACCCCTGGACTTGCGGAAGCAGGCACTGTGCAAACACACAGAAAGGACATAGCCCAGGGTTTACAGTAACATCGAAGGATGGGCATTTTATTCTCTTATGTTCATTAGCCTTTTTTTTATTCTGCTTATTAATAAGAGCTGGGAAAAAGGTTACTTGCAGCTTCACACAGCTCAGAATCAAAGGGCAAGGCCAAATCCAGAAAAACAAATTTTCCACTTCAACGCTCCTTCTGCATTGTTGACATTGAACTGAGGTCCAACATAGAGTTAAAATTCTGTCATTATTAGATGCCAAACATCTAACAGCGGACATTGTAAAAGCAACCAAAGATTGCTAAACCAGCAAACACTCCAGCAGTTGCAATACTGGTGTAACCTTCATCCAACAGACAAATGCCCACTGACTGTACCAAGGAGGACAACCTGGATTACAGCATCTAGGCTGGAAACCTGCTGTTTAGCCCTTCTCTACCTGACAGAGGACTATTCTTGGGCAATGCTTGCTAGGAGATTGGGCCTGATGTTTAGCAAGGCTGTTCCTGTCACTTCCCCAAGACACATTCCATAATTTCCTAGAGCGAAAAAACAGAAAAAAACTTTTTAATGGGTGAATGTTTTTTGCCTTATCTGTGGGTCCTTCCACGCAGCAGGATGAAGCACGACTGCTGCTGACGTTAGCACACTACTGGCACATCTCTAGCAAGGATGCCATGATAGTGAACTCTATCAAGTGCAAGTAACAGGAGAACAAATATGCTATGGACCCGAGCCACAATCAGATAAAAGCAGGGCCATGGTGCTTTCTTTGTTCCATTCCTCCTGCTAGTTGGATTGGACATATTACAGTGATCACCTCCTCTGCAGCCTCACACAGGCTTTCATCTCTTGACTAATAACTCCTCCTTACCATGGACTTTCTGTGCTCCATGATTTGAAAGCTCTCCTCCATCACCTTGCTTATCACTCACCATGGCTCATGAGTCCCACAGTGGGAGTAAATGGAAAAGAAAAACACCACTTACTCAAAATTCCAATTTCTTCCCTTTGTGTCTGCCCTGGTAGGATTCATGAAATGGCTCTTCAGGTATGTGCCTGCAGCTGAGCAGCCATTCCCAGAGCTGACCTTACGCACTTCATGCTGGTGGGTGATAGCAGGTCGAAGAGCAAATGAAACCTCTGCAAACAAACCCTTCTGTCATTTAATATTCTGGCTTTTAGGATGAGTCTCAGAACCATGAAACTCACAGCTGAGTCTCAGAACCATGAAACACCTTGGCAGGGGCTTGTCCCGGAGGCCAGATTTCAAGAGTGACCTGAGAGGTCTCTTTAACTTTACTTCCCCCCTATGAAAGACAGCTTGGGAAAATGAAACTCACATATCAGTCTCAGAACCACATATCTGGGGGCATATGGTGGCCCAGCAAGCTGCTAAAGCAAACACTGGCAGCTCTACCTCTTGACTCGCCCTGTAACACAATACAGAGCAGCTCATAGGACTGATGCTTTGCAGTGCCGTCACCCAAGGAACCACTGGACTCTGCTGGTAAACTAATTCTTGAAGTGAGGCCTGGAGGGCAAGGGGGAGAAGGGCACACTGAGAAGGATAATCCCCATCTCCTTTAAAAATTAAAAGCTGTGTTCCACTGCTCCAACACTGGGTAGCACTTTGCCTGGCAAATAACTCACAGAAGCCAGGAAATTCCAGGTGTGCAATCTGTCCAGCTGTTAGCTAGATGCCACCTGAATGGGCTTGTCTGAGTCCCTCTACATAGATCACAGCCACCATAAAGGACCACTCACTGCATGGTCTCAAGCACCTGGCCCCAAAGGGAGCAAACACCCTCCCAGAGAGTCCCATCTTGAACACTCAAAATCATATCTTCTGCCCATGGATAGTAAGAGCCCGCTTTGCTCAGGTAGCTCTGTATTTTCTGTTTCCAGTACTTTGTCAACACCTACTCCATGAGAGACACATCCACATCAGCTCTGGGACTTCAGAGCCTGTGCAGCAAGCAGCACTGGTGATCTCAGAGCCCAGGGATGACAGCCAGCGCTCAGATGGGACCAGAGTTGTACATACATCCCGGGTAGCTGCCCCTTTCCAGCCTTTCACAGGCTGCCACCTCACCGGGCTATATTTAGCGAGGCATCTGCGGTGACAGTAATTTTTCCAGTATTTAGGAAATGTAAGTGCTGTCTTCTGGTTGGCTGCCAGGTGCTACTGGGAAACATGTGTTGGGATTATTTTCGGCTCTCCCACCACCGGAGTGCCCATCAATCATGTCTGTGGGGTTGCTTCAAGTCTGCCTGGACCACGGCAGCCTCACAAAGTCCTCCTGCCTCCCTGGGACTGGGGGACTGTGAGCACAAGGAGGCTCAAGGGAGGCATGCAGATCATTTTATTAAGAGATTCCTGTCATGCCAGGCTCGGCTGAGCCCACCCAAGGCTGCTGCAAAGCCTGGGGAAAGAGGTGACGTTTAAAAGGAGTGGGCCAATGTTGGGGGCATGCTCTGGCTTCGCTATGAAGGCTTCCTTCGAAATGGTTCCCAGGAGGAGAAGCCGAACGAAATACCCTCCTTCCCCAGTTGCTGGCTCACAGAAAGGTTTTCAGTTGGGGTATTGCTTCGTATTGTATTGGCTTCTCCCAAGAAGCAGCTCCCAGTTTGCTCTCTGCAAGGGTCTTCCTTCTATTTAGAAGGCAAAACGGACTCTGTAATGTCTTGTAACTAAGCAAGGCATAGGAGGCCAGCAGCGAGCAGAGGGTTTGTAAGTGTTGTTGTTACGTAATTGATATGCTCTGTTAAACCCTTTTATTTTCTTTTAAACGGGGTTTTATGTAGTGTACTTTGGTCACAACAGCATCAAAGCAGCATGGTTGAAACAAACACTTCTGCCAGGTCTTGATGTGCTTTCTCCAGGATTGTGACAGCCTTTGCCCAATGGCATTTGCAGTATCCAGACCTGCATCTGCACTTCAGTTCCCGCCACTTCCCACCAGGGCTTTTCCTTTGGGTTCTCCATGTTCCCAGATTTTAGGTGTCAGTCTCTACCTTCCCTCACAGCTACGCTTACCTTCTCTTTCTGCTCTCCTGTGCACATCTCTCTAGCGTGGGACAAAGCATGCTGAGGTCGTTTAGCTGGGGAAGGCTGCAGTGGCGGTGGCTAACCTCACCAGCATTGCTCCATGGGCTCACACCTTCAGTGCAAACCCTTGGGAGAATCAATTGCAGTCATGAAGGCCTTTTTCAGAGAAATCCACACTCAGGGAAAAAGAGAGGGTTTCCCAGGTGGCTGAAAACAACCAAGACCACTTCCCAGCCTGGGATCTCCATCAGGGACCAGAGTTGTGGCATTAAGCCTTTGCTCCAAAGCCAGTCCTGAGCTTTCTCTCTTTCTCCCACAAAGACTTTCTTCCTTCCCTCTTGTGCATCAATAGTCCTAAACCAACATTTTAATCTCCATGCTTTGGTCTGCTGATTAATTATTTTTTCAGTGGAATATATACATATATCAAGCTGCTTGTAACTGTAAAAATGTCTTGTAAATTATGTCATTAACAGTTACAAAGACATGGCTTTAAATTAAAAATTATTTATAAAGGAAATCTTGACACTGTTTAGAAGAACTGGTAAGACAGTTTTGCAATAGGTGTGTGAGACAGAAAAAGACATAAAATTTCCAAAACCCATTGCTGGTGATGGATGGATTCATCATTGTGTTGTATCTCTTGTTTCAGCTTCTGCTGTATGTGGGCTCAGAGAGGCATCTTTTTATGAAAGTGCTCATAAAAGTGTTTAGGTTTCATGAAGGTGATGATTTATGATCTGCACTACTACTGCCTGACCAATTTGGTAGCATTCTATGACGGGGCTACAGAACAGATGGGGTAGAGCAATTGACGTCATCTACCTGGACTTGTGCAAAGCGTTCGACACTGTTCCACACGACATCCTTGTCTCTAGATTGGAGAGACATCAATTTGATAGGTGGACCACTCGGTGGATAAAGAACTGGATGGATGGCTGAATGCGAAGAGTTGTGGTCAATGGCTCAGTGTCCAGCTGGAGACCAGTAACAAGTGGTGTCCCTCAGGGATCAGTGTTGGGACCGGTTTTGTTCAACATCTTTGTCACTGCCATGGACAGTGGGATTGAGTGCGCCCTCAGCAAGTTTGTGATGACACCAAGCTG